>OX375872.1:67675842-67874165 GCA_947359465.1 Metellina segmentata | reverse complement strand
GTACTTTGCGAATTGGTGTAAGGAAACTGAATCCAACTTTCTTTAGAAGGTTATCTAAATAAACCCTTGTGTTGCTCCAGTACGGTGTTCAAAAACTACCTACTTCGAACAGCAATCTAGCAATGTATTTCAAAGAATTAGGTAAGTAGTTCAATTAACGTTGCACTAGAGAAACACAACGTGCTATTGGCAAAGGTCCGGGATCAATCCTGAATCCTTAGAAAGCACCTCGTAATTTTGAACCACCATCAGAAGACGAAGTCATCACCTAAGTCGGCACCAACTTTCCAAACGACAGTGTGAGGACATTTGAGGCCACGACAAATTTAACGCACACCACAATATTTAGATACCTATAATATTTATATACATAGCCTGATATATATATATATATATATATATATATATATATATATATATATATATATATATATATATATATATATATATATATATAGCAACAAAAACTATAAAATGGAAAATTCTTCTGAGCTGTTAGGATACACGTGGGTTTCCAGAGTTTAGTTATTTACCAAGTATAATCTAATCAAATATGCTTAGAATATTTATATTCCTCAGCCTAATATATACTCTATAACAAAACACTAGACGCACCAAGAAGGAGTTGTGCCTGGCTCGATGAACTTGGAACGGCGCTGACTGGGGACATAGTCTTTAGTGACGAGTCCCGTTTCCAACTGTCTGGGGACGTCCAGGGCAGCGTGGGTATCCTGTCCTTACTATCCTTCCTTCCTTCGAATGGAAGCAGACCCCTCCGTACCGAGTTACTGAAAACCCACAGCGGATTAGCCGAAGCTAGGGAAAGCCTCTAATGAGAAATTTTAGAAGTGGGCCTAGTGACGCGCCGTCCGAAAAACCCTTATCTGCCCAGGATGAACACGATAGGGCGTGGACGTGGTTGACCCCGGAATGTGTGCGCTGAAGATATGTGGTCCGGCTCAATGATATCAGTCAACCTTAGGTCCGTTTTGAGCCGGAAAAGTTTTCTTCATAGATTCGTGCCGAGGGGTGGTCAGAGGTTCACACCCAGGCATCTCCTAGGAACCTATCGGCATTCCTGAGTAGCCCAACGGAACAGCAGGCTGCCCCAACATCCTGTTTATCCGGTACCGTGGGCAACCGATACCATCATCTATGGAGTCTTGCAGACCCTTGCCGTCCGCCAGATAGCCTTCTTTCGTTAGCGTACAGGTATTAGCCTAGGGCAGCCGGGGAGTGGTCCCGACACCGCTAGTTTCCGTGTGGCACCTAAGGAGGTTCCTGTCGCTACTTGATCGCAGGAACAGCGGCATCGCCCTGTGCCAGTTCCTACGACCCAAACCGATAGCCTGCTGGCTAGAGCGGCTTCGCCACGTTAGAGACTGACATATTCCTCCTACTCGGATAGACCCATGATCTTCGGAGTTATGGAGTCCCCTTGCAACTCCAGAACGAGCCGCGGTCCGAGTGGTGGGGGCCATCACTCTTCATTCCTTGGAACCAACACGCGTCCACTTAGGGACCCCAAGCATTGTCTACGTAAACTGATAACAAGTTACTAACTGTTTATCAATTACTTGGTTCAGGATGCACACCGCCCCAAGTGCGAAGAGCCCTCCCCCGATCCTTTTGCCCGGATCTCGGGTCCTCGGCCCCTTCATCTTGCTATCATCCCTACGGACAGTCTTCCCGGACATTAAAAGCCACCACTAGCTTTCCGTCTGGGTTGACCCACGACTACTTCCCCAAACGGACAGTAGCGTGTACACCTCGGATGGGTGTATAATGCCTAAGCGGCATTGAAGAGAACCTCCGGGCATCTACTAGGAGAGTGTCCCCTCCTCAGTAGCCCAGCAGGACAGCAGACTGTTCTCTCACCCTAATGTCCGGCCCAGGGGCGGTAGTACCGGGACCATCATCCACGGTGATATGTAGTCTTCTGCCGCCTACCAGATAGCCTAAATTCGTAAGCGTGCAGGTATTTGACTAGGGTAGGTCCGGAGAGCAATCTAAATCCCTGTAAGACAGTCTCCAGCCATCCTAGTAACCGGGTGGCACCTCTAGGAGGTTACTGCCGCTACTTGACCGGAAGGATAGCGGCCTGCCCCTACCCGCCGGGTCACTACTCCCGACGAGCCTACAGCCTTACCCTTTCCGGCCCGAACCGATAACCAGCCGTCGGAAAGTAATCCGAATCGCCAGCCGCCTACCGGAAGCCCGCCAGCCCCGGCCAGGTACCTCCGAATAAAATCAATCAGCTCTCGGCCCCACGACGAGAGAAGCACCCACCGCCCACCATCGGCTATTCCGGTTACACGGAACCCGAGAGTACCGGTGAAAATAGCCTCGGCTCCAACCGGCATTCCGCTTGATCAAGTGACCTCACGGTCCAAGCGGCGGGTGTCTGCCGATATCAATTCCGGACCACGTTTGCTAGACACAGAAGCCTGAGCACCTGTCCGACTTTCGACGTCCCCAGCCACCAGACGCCTTAGCGATCTCTGTTTAGAGCGGTTCAGTCTAAAACATCCGTACCAAGGGGTGAGCCTCGAGCCCACGGCTCTACCCCGCGCCTCTTATAAGGGGCGACTCTTCCAACAACACCAAAAACGACAGCCTTCTGCCCTGGTTACCAACCAGTGTCCTTACGGACAACTTCGGCAACCCTGGTGGGTTTAACCGGGTCTCCCTTCTCACTCCATCGAAGCGGAAGGGGCGTACCAAGGTACAAGGTTTAGGCATTCTTCCCTTCTTCGAACAAGGTTCTCAGTTGTGAAGCCTCGGTTCATCTGTGAGTTTCAGTTATCTTAGGTCAGGGCAGCTTGGCAAGCGTTCCTTCTACCCTCAAGTATACCGGTTTAAACCACAAAGTCGCCTAAAGGAGCCATACGTAAACGAACAGGAGTTAGCTTGACTGACGTTAATCAGTCAATTACCAGACCGCACCACGAGGAGGTCCCTGCCGTTACTTGAGCGGGGGTACAAATGTGCCTCGGTGTATAATATGATTTGAAAAATTTCCAAGACCATGATTTTTTCTAAGTCCCGAGGGTCAAAGATTTTTTCAAAGTCAAGAAAATTTCTCGTGTCAGTATATCCGCACTTGCATGAATCCCCCGCTCCGAAAGCCGTTTTTGGTCTTTGTCAAAATTTTCGAAATTTGGACTTAGCCGAATTTTCAGAATTTTTGGACTCTGCCGGATTTTCAAAATTTGGAATTTTCCGAAAATATCAAAAATTACCGGTTTCCCCAGAACTCCTATAAACGGTTTTATCCAATCAACAAATGATTTCTCGGACTTTGCCAGATTATCGATTTTTGGACTCTGCCTAAATATCGCTTTCCGCAGTCCTGTCCTTACTATCGCACGCAACACATGCTCACAACAGGGCGTTATGGTCTGGGGTGCCATATCCTTTGATAACCGGACCCCTTTGTTGTCATTTCTGGCACACTTACAGCATAGCGGTACGTAGACGACCTTCTACGATCGGTAACGTCTCGATTTGGAACATAACTGTACACTTCCTCAGATGCGATGCGGAGGGATGCTGGGAGTGGGATTGTTTATCCAGTAATAAATCCTTTTTCTCTTTGATGTGGTAGTTACCGATTCCTTCAACACCTCGGATCTATTTTACTCCCTCTTCCTCTGTATGTTCAACTTAGATTCCCTGCTTCCTTTCTGTATATAGCACTTTGTGAAACCAACAACAAGTTTTGGATTCAGACTTGTTTTCGTTCGAGTAAAGCCTGTTTTTAGGTGGCCTCCATATAAGGCTATCTATTTCGCCCTTCATGTTTCAAAACGAATGGAAATAATCGTAATATTGATAGAATAAGTGTTTTTAAGCAGTCCAGGCTAACCATTACCAACTGCCCAAGTCCAATCATTACCAAATGCCTATAACCAAAAAAGGCTTATGCGACAGTTTAAAGCATATTTCCCCAAAGTTGGTGTTGAAGGAATCACGGGAGGAGGTAATGCTGACCCCAGGGGATTAAGTAGGCATTGGGGAGTAAGAAGATTCCAAAAAATATGTCACCTAAAAATGTCTTATGCAAACAATTATCCACTTGATTCATACACTCTATCACTACAGTGCAGCACTGTTGAAAGAATTTTATAATATACAATGCAATTTGCAACTGAGCGGTCAAAAAATAAGACGACAGGTCGTAACAAGCATGCGTACATTTACTCAGGTTCTTACAAGTGCAGCGGTAGACATATGTACGCGTTATGTCAAGTTTGCTGTGCAGTACTATAAATTGATGGAAACACCTAGATCATTACGAGACTGTTTCCGAATTGCGTGGCTAGCAGTTTTTTTTAGCTTGGTGCACTGCACTTTACACAAGTGAAATACTTAACAATTTTAGTGCTTATTCAGGGCACTGATTATTACAATGAATATTATTATTATTATGAGATTTGAGATTGATATTAATTGCTAATAAAAGTAAGCAATCTAGTATGCTTATGCGTAGTTCATTTTGAGTTTTTTCTTTTCAAAATAAATGTCTTTACACTTTTAGTTATAAGGTGCTTCAATTCTAGATTGGCTTTCGAAATTCTAAAATCACACACAGCTACATAATCAGCAAAATTAAAAAAATATTGGCAAAGATACACTTGGGATTTATTAATTATTAGTTGAGATATAGTTATCCCGTGGGAAATCCGAAAGTCTGGTTGTTGAGTCAAATAAGTTTGGGAAACTATGTTTAAACTGAGTTGAGTCTTGAAAAGTTTTACTTTCTGGAAACTGAAGTCTTCATTCTCTTATCAGTCAAGAAATACACGAGGCTAGGAATAATTTTGTACAGTCAAATTAAGTCCACATATAAGGTTTTCCACATTCCTATCTATCTCTTAAACGTGATCGGTGATAAATGAGTTTGACAAAATTTGTAGTTTAAGCTGGTTGGTAATCATAACCAATCGTCTGCGAATAAAAAGGTTTAGGGATTTAAACTCATTCGAGTAATGAAATGTTTGGTTTCTGGCCTACGAAGTCTTCATTCCCTATCAGCCAAGAAATGCACGAGGCTAGAAATCACCTTGTACACAGTCAAATAATGTTCACATAAGAATATAAGATATTCCAGATTCTTTTACATTTTTAAGACGTGATCGGTGGTAAGTGATATTGACAGAATTAGTAGTTTAAGCTGGTTGGTAATCATTACCAATCATCTGCTAACAAAAAGGCTTAGGGATTTAAACTCATTCGAGTAATGAAATGTTTGCTTTCTGGCCAACGAAGTCCTCATTCACATATCAGCCAAGAAATGCACGAGGCTAGAAATCGTCTTGTACACAGTCAAATAAAGTTCATTTAAGAATATAAGGTACTCCACATTTCTTTCCATTTTTAAGACGTGATCGGTGGTAAGTGATATTGACAGAATTAGTAGTTTAAGCTAGTTGGTAATCATTACCAATCATCTGCTAACAAAAAGGCTTAGGGATTTAAACTCATTCGAGTAATGAAATGTTTGCTTTCTGGCCAACGAAGTCCTCATTCACTTATCAGCCAAGAAATGCACGAGGCTAGAAATCGTCTTGTACACAGTCAAATAATGTTCATTTAAGAATATAAGGTACTCCACATTTCTTTCCATTTTTAAGACGTGATCTGTGGTAAGCGATATTGACAGAATTTGTAATTTAAGCTGGTTGTTAATCATTATCAACTGAATTGGAATTCTCATTTACTTCCCAACCAAGAAATGTTTTAAGCTAGGAGTCGTCTTGCATTCAAGTGGAATGTCTTAGTACCAAGAAATGGTTCGTCTGTTTTTTGAAAGTCAATTTGCCCCTAAACCACGGAAAATAACATCCTTCAAGCAATTCCTTATAGCAATTCCGCGTCCTTTTTTATATCAAGTGGATTTCGCTCTTCACTCTCTGCTTTGTCCTCATTTTCTTTTATTCTTCATTCTTTCTTTTTATAGTTACTTTCATCTCGTTTTGTCGCTTAGAGGTGAAATACACCAAGTCAAAAAACACAATTCTGAGAAAACAAAGGGGAAAAATTCGGGGAATTTTCAAGCAATGTGAAAACTGTAATATAATGACTTAAACAATTTTTTGTTACACTTTTATACTTGCACAATTTTGTCAATTATTCAAAGAGTGCTTTCATTACGATTATGTATAACTGTAATTAATCAACAAAGTTATGCAATAAAAAATGTACATTTATTCATTTTAAGTGTTTTATAAGTGTATTTCTCAAGAAATTTAACCTTTATGTATAGAAAAATTAATTTGAGAATTTCACCGGTCTAAAAATCATATTCTGTTTTAGAAAAAGTTAAAAACTCATAATTGGAATTATCAACCTAGTGTAAGACAATGATATATTTATAAATAGAAGTATTTTTTTTGGCCTACTACGTTTTTACAAATATAACTTAACTTGTCATATTGCTTGATCTGTAAAATACTGCATTATATACAAATACAAATACATTTTAGTGTATGAGGAAGAAAACGCAATTGCATTGCATTAAGACAACAGAAACTGTAGTTCTCAGAAGTATATATTTGTGACATTTCAAACATCACAATGATTATTACGTTATAACTGGCTTTTATAGGTGTGATGCGCTTCCTTCTCTTACAATACAAAGTAGAAAAGATCTAGTTACTTATCTAAATAACTACTCAAACCTTCATTTTACTAACATGTAATTCAATGCTACTCGAGAGTAGTACAAAATTTTATAACATCGTTAGCTAAAAAATAGAACTTAATGTAATTGCCCGCTTCCAAAGATAATTTTCGTGTTAAGATAATTAGCACGTTAACCTGAAAATGTCTTTGATGTACCTCTAAATTGCTGCAATTAAGTGCTGTTTAGTTAATTAGGTCGAGAAAACGAGTTTTTTCGGGAACTATCTTTAGATTTTAGTTGGAGGGCAAAATATTTCACATTTAAGAGGCATTGGTGGTGAGTTTAGTCAAGTTTTCTCCCATGGCGGTTTCAAAATCATTCATCATGGTTTTCTTATTCTTTTTACTATTACCCAAACCGCAGTTTTTATTTTTCATAATTATTCGGCGCTCAAGTACTTTAAAGGAGAATTGCTATACCTACGAATAAGGATGCCCAAACGCTGATTTTTTTTCGGTTTTCCTTTGTCGGAAGGAATAGCTCTTAATTTTCCGCATAAAAAGGGAAGTTTAGTTTTTCTTCTAACTTTTCAGGAAAACGCCTCGGTTAAAAAGAAGATACGGAAATGATGTAGTTCCGGTTTTCTGAAACAGTCAATTTTCTCAGCAGGAACGTGAGAGGAAAAAATAAAGAATATCAATTTTCGAGGTCCGAAAAAACCCCAAAACTTCTCGTTTTTGTCCCTGAAATATTTTATCTGATGAAAAGAAATTTTCGGGGTTGGGGGCCAATGAATTTATCTATTGAGAAAATATATCCTAGGGAGAAAGATATATTATAAAGCTTGTCAGATTTGGATTGAATATTAATATTTTTTGCGAATAAAAATGCAAGTCACAACATCATTGATGTCTTCGTTTGATTGTATACCAGGATTGACTAAATATGTATATTTTATAGTTGTTACGCTACTGACTTTTAAAGTCCATTCCTAACTTAGATATTTCAATACGTGATATCTATTCACAATCACGGATTTTTTTTATCAGAGAAGAATGTGGTAATATGTGTAGGTTAGGTACATACTTTCAAGCATTTCGAAGAGGTTTGAAAAATAGTTTGCACTCTAGGAAAATAATTTTCATATTAATCCTGACTTTCATATTTCATACTGTGATATCTTATCTGTAACCACGAAGATAATCTGTATCGGAGAAGAATGAAGTAAAGTTCCGTAAGTCATAGGAACCATCTCAAAAATATTTTCCTCTGGAGTGAAAACTTCTTACTTAAAATTCTATTCCTAGCTGACAGATTCCAAATAACGATATCTATCTGGAATCAGATTTCTTATCAGAGAATAATTTAGTAAAGTTCCGTAAATAAGGATGCCGATAGCTCCTCTTTGCATAAAAAGACATCGAAAACAAATCTACGCTTCCGAATTTATAGAACTCTATTCACATTGACCATTTAAAAGAGAGAATGCGGAGCGATTTGTCTTGACTACCGCGTGTCTATTTTCCCACAGTTTGCATCCAACACACTCGTCACAACGGCTGCTTCTATTTGAATTCATAGTACAGACGATTTTTCGTTTGGAAGCAGTTTGGAATGCGCCTGTTTTTCCGCTGTACGGAATTGAGGATTCCGGATGAAATATCGGGCTACTTGATTCGTGGGCAATTTTTTTTATCTTATTTTTTGCCAGCTTTTGTTTTTGGACGAGGAAATTTGGAAAATCTAACTGCGATCACTTTGTTTTGAAGAATCTAAGAGAAAGAACAAACATATGATCAATCTATCGAAGAAAAAGATGTATAACTCGAGAGATTTTTTTTTCTTACAGTTGTTTTCGGTTTTGTTGCGCTCGAAATCGCAATGGCAAAAGTATTGAATGGGTTCAGTTCAACAACTGCCGAGAATTTAAGGTATTGAATTTTTGATAGCAATTCTGTCGTGATAGTCAAGAAGGCAGTATCTCTAAGTTTGGGTTTTGGGGTTAATTATTGTTAAAATGCTGCGTATTTGTTACTTATTTATTAAGGTCTAGCTAAAGAGCTAGACCAAGTCCATGCGTCTGAAAACACTAGACAATTTCTTCACTATATCAGAACTTTCATATATATCCTCTCTTGCCAGACCTATACTGGCCAGAAGGTGACTTGGGAAGGCTTGTTCAGTGTTGCATTATAGGCAAGCAAATGCTGCGTATAAAAGTAATTAATACCACATGCTAGGAAATATTCAACAGTATGTTTATTGATCATACTATTACCAACAGGTTGTTTGAAAACTTCTTGCCCAAGCTTGTAGGTAACATACAATTAAATCTTATTCACTTCGCCCGACTTCACAGTGGAGCAGCATGACATCCTACTTCATGTGCACACAAAAAATTTGTCGGTACACAAGCGTATTTACGTCAATTTAGAGTCACAGAACTTATATTGAAGCAATGCGTGGCTTTCTTAAGGGGCCTTATGGGGCTCGATGGATTGATTAAGATGAACTCATCACTCAGCCACCATAGATCTGGCATTTACTTATTCCTATAGGGATATCTCAATGGCATCGGGTACGAGACCGCATTGAATCCAAAGCTGACTTCATTGCAAAAGTCGCTGTCACGGTTGAAAGTGGCCGCGAAAGGCCAGGAATTGGTGAACATGTACTATAATCCATGCGTTGTAGTGTGAGGTGTGTTGTTGCTGGTCTAAATTTTGAGCCCCCGTTGTGAGACTTTACTGCTGAGCTTAAATTATGGCTGCAAATGTTGCTGTCTTCTGTGCTCCTGAACTTTAGAGTGCGCCCTATAACATTCGAATGGCGCTTATAGACATGCATCACTATGTGAATATAATTCAGTTGTGTTCCCCACCTCCTCCTTAAAGTTTCAACGGGAAGTTTGTATCAACATGCAGTGCGCTTAGCCTCCAAGTGTGTCGACGAGATATCTCGTTCCAAGATCTGGCCAGGTTTAGTAAGGATGAGATATCTCGTCGATACACAACTGTCCTATTACTCTAAGCCTTAGAGTAATAGGGCAGGGCTAAGGCTTAGAGTCTAAGGGAAATGAAGATCCGAGTAGGAAAAACAAATTTCCCTTGCTCAGATCTAGCGACAGTTTGGAACAGGTCATTGCGCCAGAGGCTGGCCACTACAGGGCAGTTCTTGACACGAAGATAAACCAACAGGAGGGTTAAGTACCAAATATTTATGTTCCCAATATGTATCCCCAACTAATAAGATCACAATTGGAGATATTGTCTTTATAACTAGTATTGTGTAGAACTTTAATTAATTCTTCATAACTTTTTAAAATAGATTGTTTAAGTTCTTTTATAGGATTATTACGAATGAATGGCACAGTTATTAACTATGTAATAGTTTTACTGTATTAAATTTCAAATACATTCTGTATGAGAGAACTTCAAGTATAAATTCTAATGAAGACCTTAATCATCAGACGTGTTGAGAGTCAAAACATTTTCTTATATTAAGTCATACAGTTAACTTACGAAACTTTATGTATCGAAAGTTAAGGTATTGTGATATCGTTATAGCTTTAGTAAATGTAGAAAACCTTAAACAATGTAGAAAAATGTCTCAAAACATCGATGAGTTAACGCCGAAGAGTCTCGTTAAGTAACTATAAACTTTAAATGATAGGTGACAATGTTCATAACTCTGGCAAGCGTTCTTTTAATTGTAGTTGACGTGGCAAGTCGACTGCAATTAAAAGAACGTTCGACAGAGCTATGTACATTGTCATTTAAAAAGACTTAAAATGATACTTTATTTTTATTCAACTCTCTTTCACGAGTTTTAAATTCATAAATAAAACTAATAATAAACTGAATTATACTCAGCTTTCGAAATTTAAACAAGCTGTTTTCAAAATGAACATTTTCTAGATAGTTCTGCAGGTATCATAGAGATTATAATAAAACGACTGTGTTTTATGAAGAGTAATTATTTTTCACGAATTTTAAAGAACGAAAAAGCAGAATTTTGTGAATTCTTAGTTAAATTTATATAAATACACTGTATATTACACAATATTACATTAAACTTCAGTATATAAGTAAATTTCTCCATTGAAGAACATTTGAAATCAGCAATAATAAAACCTAAAATATTCTAAGAAAATGTACATAGAAATTAGGTATCTTTATACAATTGGGGTAGATCTCCAAGTTTCCTGAATTATTTTACACTGATTTAGCTCTAAAAACAAGTTTTTTACACTGGAATGTAGTTTTTTAGTCTACAGAGTTAAAAAGAAACAGTCTTACCGTCCCTATGAAACCAAAGATTCCAATCTTCATAATCATCCTCGTCCTTCCACATGGCAGTCGCTTAGAGAGTAAAGTTGAAATGCTTACTAATTACAACATCAAAGAGCTACGGCCAGTAACCACAGACTGCGGACACATTGAACGCGACCTTAATTTTCTCAGACCTATATAACGGCATTTTATTTTGCCTTAATGCTCGAAGTGTGGACTAAATGTCGAAAACGGGAACACACTGTACTCGAAATCCAAGTGGAATCATTAGGAGCTATCGCCCACTAGTTACGATCTTGTAATAAGGCTCAGTCCTTAGGGGAATCGGAAGTAGAAGATAATTGCTACTGGAAACTGTACAGTCATCTTGCTGGGATCTTATAAGGCTGAAGCACCCCCGCCCAATACTTTTCCGAGAAGAATTGAAAAAATGTCAGATTTTTATGTCGGAATTGCTCCCAAGTAACTTGATCCCGAACCTAACACTCTTGGCTTCCAGAAGAAAGGAAACTCAACCAGTTAATGGAATTATTTTTTTATAACAAAAGATCTCATTAGAGGTGTTCATATAACGGTGGAAATTCATCTGGAATAATAGGTTTCGCGTTTAAGTTTCCTAGAAAAGTGGAAAGAAAAAGAAGATGGGAAAGACAGTGGGGGTGAAATCCGTATGTTGGGAAAGAACGTTTATCCACACAGCCAGTTACAGATATTGAGTTTCTTGGATAAAACCCGTGAGCGTTTCCTATAAAGTTATGTGAAATCCGAGTAAATATTAGCTGAACCAAGTAGAATGAAAGAGACACCAACAATTAGGAATTACTGTCGTCAAATATGAATGAAACTAATGCCAGGAACTTAATTTTACGTCATTTGACATCTGTCTTCCCAATGCTTCTGCAATCTATTACTAAAAGTATTAAGTGCAGTGCACGTGCCTAAGTGTTGAGAGCTACTATTACATAAAATACATTCAGGAGAGTCAACACTATAATAATAAAATAAGAGTGCACGCAGGCAGTCATGTCTAGACTACGTGGCCAAGCTACAATTTCTTGGAATATGAAAGGGGCCGAGGTAACCAGGTTGGAAGAGTAACAGATAGGTAACCAGAGGGTTGAAAGTTCAAATCCAAGCAAACACCGTCGTATACAAAGTTGCTTATGCACGTTAAATCTGTCGTGACCTCATATGTCCTTACGTTGGCGTCGTGTGGGAGTTTGGACAATGGGGTTCCAACTCAGGTGTAACTTCTTCATCTGATTTTAGTTCAAAATTACGTTGTGTTGTCATCGGATCTTTTCCTTCTAGATTAAACCCGGACCATCACCAATAGCCCGCTGTGTTGCACCTTGGCAAACACAAACTATGAATGCAACGACGTTTATTAAATACCTACCTGCCGAATATTAAATAGTGTACTTGGACTTCAAGTAAATTAATTAGTATCGCATTTTGTATTATTTGTGCCGATAGGAGGAGAGATTAAGGTTCATGCTTCTAGTTAGCGAAACACGCTGACGTTATGTGGAAGTTTGGAGAGGGGTTGCCTGCTCAGTTGTTGCCTCTTCATCTGACCGTGGTTCAAAATTACGTGGTGTTGCTCTCGGATGTTTCCCGTTAGGGTGCGTTTTAAAAATTTAGATTTGTGTATCGGATATCCCGGCCGGGATGTATGTTTGTTATATGTTCGTTATAAACTTGAGTTATCTTTTTCGATGTTCAGGAGTTATTCGATATTTATGATAGGCGAACAAGTATTTATAGGGAAAATGGTTGGATTATTTAGGTTTAATGGCGCGAGTTCAAAAAGTGGACAGGCTGCGCCAAACGCTAGTCCAAATAAAATGCAAAAATGATTATATAAAACATCAAATAAAGCAACCAAACCAATTTTAATACGTACATTAAAGCATGTAAATACTCATGTGAAACAAAATAAACGTTAGTTAAGGTATCCGCATACGTTCGGAGCCCCTTTTTTAAAAAAATGCTATGCAAAAGCAATTTCATATTATTTTTATAATTATTGTGTTCAAAATTAATTTTTCACTATCAATTATTAAAATTTAAAAAAGAAATGTCACAAAAAGTAAAATTTTGTGTGTAAACTTAAAGTTTTTTTTCAAAATTTTGAAAAATGATACAGGGCATACAATTTAAATTAGAAGCAAAAAAACATGATCAGAGTAAACTTTATAATGTTATCTAGTGCTTCTACTAGAAGTAGAAATATATTTTTAAAAATAAAGGTTTTATGACTCATCGAAAAATTGTTAAAGGATTTTTGACCATTTTGCAACATCAATATTCAAATGCAAGCTCATAAATTCGAAAAAAATAAAGATATCAATATGATTTCAGTGCATGCACTATCAAACACTATTTCGAATGTGCATAAAAAAATTTATAAATATATATCAATAACTTCTTTAGTTATCATTTCTGGAATTCAATGTTTATGCCTAAAATGTAATTCTTAGAAAAATGCTTGTAAATTAAATCCAAGAGAGTAAAGATATTGCGAAATTCTTCTAACAAATAAGTGAATTTTATTAAAAATTGTAGTGGCCAATTTATAGCAACACAATTATTATATAGTTTAAATTACTATAACAGATAAAAGGTAGAAATTATGGTAAAAATAAAATATTCTTATTATTAGTTCCGGTTTCGTTATGCTACATCTGGTATAACTTAAAGATTTCGTTCAAATTTTAAATTGACCTAACTTTTCTTCAATTAGTCGCACATTAAAAGTTGAAACTGTCTTAGAAGCACAAAAATACAGGAAATTCGGTTGTAGAATAAATTTTTTGTTTTTAAATTTTCTTCAAAATTAGCTTTTTTAACACATGCGGATAATAAGAGTTAAAAGAAATTTATTACAAACGCCACTGTTAAAAGTTAAAGAGAATGTGGATGTATGTAATACATTAAATGATGCAGTTTTCGGGATAAAATGAGCAGGATAAACGATTAAAACTTTAAAAACAACAGCAACAGTAATTTAAAAGCCCTGGAAAAAAACAACTATGAATTAAAAAGTCTTGATATAACTCAATCTTAATAATCAATCTCAAAACAAAACTCACTCTCAAAATCTAAATTGTCTCAAAACTTTAATAATAATCTCCAGGCATCTTGATTATCAATGGTTTCTTATCAACTTATTCGAGAGAGATGGGTAATCTCTCTCTCAACTTTCTTATCAAATAAGATGGGGTATCCTCAAATTAGTTGATTTAGGAGAGTTAACAATTAAATGATGATTGAGGTTAAAACATGTAACATTAAATGATGATACACGAGTCAAAAAGCCAGATATGTGTAAAAAGGTAAGAAGTGATTTAACAAAATTGTTCAAATAGTTGGTGAAGTTGAAAGATCGATGTTAAAAGAATTTTAAATGTGTACAAGAAATTTAATTATGACATGTAGTGAGAGGTTGTTGGTAATGTTGGCACTATTCTTTCAAACAATAGATACCTGTGTGTGACTCGCGAATGGCAAATGAGAAGACGTATTGGTAAAACGTCGAACCGCTGAGGTGTTAATAATGGTAATAGTGAGAGTATCAGAGAAAATAAAATAACATAAAATATGTAGTAAAAGTCTAGAAACTTCAAAGAATGACAAGCAAAGATAAAAAGAAGAAGATTATAAAACTGGTGTTCACCATTTCAAGTAGGGTAAACCGTCCACCATGAGAAAAAGAATAACAAGACCATACATACAAATCTGCTTGCGCAAATTTGAACCTGGTCATGTGCAATATAACACTAGGCTTTTTCAAACCTCTGAGCGGTTTCTAAGAGATATCTCGCCAGTCCCGACGATCTGATCAATTTTGCTAATGACGAGATATATCGTCATCAAGGTATTGCCGATTATTTGATGGATGATGAAGAGATCAAGAATCTGGTAAGTTTTTCCAATGACAAAATGCCAAGAAAACCACTAGGAAGGTTAACTATTTATTTTTTATGAATGAGTATCCTCTAAGATTATCTGGTATCCATATAAGCTCTGCGTTACGGGTAAGCCTATTCGGAGGGCCGTATCTGGTTTACGGACCTGATAAATACATTTCGTGAAGGCTAAGCTTTCTATATTTTGCCCTACCAGTATTTTAATATAAATACAAAATACACATAATCTTTATTATTACAAAAGGTAGTAAACCTGAGGTAGTAAATAAGCCAAAACTTCAAGGAAATGAAAAGATGTATTCCCATTGGACATGGCGACATAAGATATCTCCTTATCTTTATTAAACTTACTAACTTTTAGACTGACTACCAGCTTAACTAATATTTAAATTGCTTTTACTTTATAAAATATATTTCACATTCACTTATCTTAAATTCTAATTGATTAGCATTTTGAATATGACAATAAACCCTTTGTGTTGCTAACGTACGACGTAAATTCAACTAAATACTTTCCTTTGAATACGAGAAATTAACATTTTCCCATGAACAAGGCCTCTAAGGACAAAATTCTTTCCTCGAGTTTTTTACCCAGTCTGTCAAGCATGCATTAGTTTAAAGGAAAGCAAAATTTATTTAGCCCAGAAAAATTCTCATTCTTTTAATCAATCAACCTGAAGTTCAATTAACCTTGATTGTTTCCCATTAAAAGTATCTCTCCTTCACTTAAGGAGATAAAATAATAGTTGTGTAAGAAGGGAATAGGTTATTATTTTTCTCCCTCCGACCATAGCTCATTTTTTGCAATGTATTTAGACATTGCATGTTTAGACCATAGTTTACCTAAGTGGGTGCTGAAGGAAACTAGGGGGAGCAATGGGGCTGATCTTAGGGGAAATAGAGAACGTTGATGAACAAGAGTGGGCAATACGAAGTTGATAAAGATAGTTGACTAAAAACGTTTTAAGCAAAAACCTAAGCACTTGACCATACAGACACACACTAGTGATGCATTTACATTTATTCTTTTAACTGAAAAGAGGAACCGACTGAAAATTGTTGACCAGAAATTTAAGTATGCCACTGATGAAAATCGAGTCACTACTGACATATTTGTAGTACACCAGGATCATAGTGCGAATATAGTGTATTTATGTGCGATTTATTTTATTCAAATTTGATTTCATTTCCAAGTTGTTTTATTCCCAAATAATCTCTTTGAAATTCTAAAATTACTCGCATAGCTACACACATTAATATTTTGGTGAAATTAAAAAGTGTCAAATGTCCTCACGGTTGCGTGATGTGGAAGCTTGGAGAGTGGGGTACCAGCTCAGGTGTGCTCTTGTCATCGGACCGTGATTCAAAATTACGAGGTCTTGTCCTTGGATCTTTACCTTTGGGTTTAATTCCGAACCGTCGCCAATAGAATTAGAAAGCCTTAACAAGCATTTGGGCAATGCGGGGAGCTAACTACGTCTATATATCTGCTATCATGCACCAAACAATTCCAGCATTTGATTTCTGAGCTACTTTCTTTGAGATATGTTTTCGGTTGCTTTAGTGCGAAGTAAATTAAAATACCTACCTTTGCTTGACAACTGAGTTACTTTATATGAGATATATGTTTTTATTGACTGTTGTACTGAGAGAGAAGTATTACAGTGGACTTAAGTTCTTCATTCACACACTGTCTGTGTCTCCTGTAGTTGAAAAAAACCCCAAAAAACCAGTGGAAATACCAATTTTCTTTTCGTCCGGTAATTAGCAAACCCTAATTCTCTATCCTATCTCATTACATCCGAATTAGAAAGCCTTAACAAGCATTTGGGCAATGCGGGGAGCTAACTACGTCTATATATCTGCTACCATACACCAAACAATTCCAGCATTTGATTTCTGAGCTACTTTCTTTGAGATATGTTTTATTGATTGTTGTACGAAAGTAGTACCGGAAATGAGTTATTTATTTTCGCTCAGTCGGTGCCTCCTGCAACTGAAGAAATCGTCCTAAAAACCTGTAAATACCGTTTTCTTTTCGTCGGAAATTTGAAAACCCCAATTCTCGATCCTGTCTCCCATTATCCGAATTAGAAAGCCTTAACAAGCATTTGGGCAATACAAGGAACAAACTTCGTTCTATATATCTCCTACCATCTACGAAAAATTCTCTTGTTTGATTGCTGAGTTATTTTATCTGAGAGACAGATAAAGAAAATGGGAATGAAAGAAAACGAA
Source organism: Metellina segmentata (assembly GCA_947359465.1). Lineage (NCBI taxonomy): Eukaryota > Metazoa > Arthropoda > Arachnida > Araneae > Tetragnathidae > Metellina > Metellina segmentata. The sequence continues at coordinate 67,857,075 of OX375872.1, read as the reverse complement.
AGACAGAATGGGTAGAAGAGATCAGGTGGTGGCCAGAGAAAACTTTCCCAAGACTATTCGGAAGATGTAGCCTTTGGTGCTTTTCATAGATTCGTCTTAAGCCTTCATCAGTTGGACAGAGAGGATAGACTCTTCATTATGTCAGGTGGTGTCACAGCACTTGTTATTTCGATTTTAGTCATTACTTGTTATTTCGACTGATTGATTTATTAGAGACTGGGTTCTTATTATGGTTCTTGTGGTTCTTCAATAATTGGAGTTATGTTGTCGCCCTTCAAGCGCAGATTATTTAATTTAACGATTTTCAACTTTTTCATTCCTGGCAGACATAAATGAATTACTAGAATCCTATAGCACATCAAAAAGTACGTTTTATTTTTGCCAATCTAACAAGAAAAAGGTATAATTTTGATTGATACACACAAATAAATAATTTTGTGCCCATTTTGCTCCCTAATGGTACATTGAAAAAAAATAAAACTCAGAATTATTTATACGGTATATCTTCAAATTATTTGTCAATATACTCGTCAGAAGTTCAAAACTAAACTGTTGAAATAAAATAAATTTGATGCAGTTTAAGCCCCTTTCACCATCCATGACACACCTGTTGGAAATCGCTTATTGAAGTCTATCGTTTTGAATTAATCATGTAATAGCATTACAACGAGAAAGATTTGTTCAAAATGAGATGTTGTTGATCCGAAATTCTAAAAGTCTAAATCTATAAAATAATGACTCAACTAATCAAAAATGCTTTAAAAGGATCGAAAAACCTAAAAAAATTACATTTTGCGTTACAATTATGAACATGTATTGAATACACTAATAAAGACTCTTAAATCAGAATAGTTCCTTATCACAAATACTATTTCTATTCTCCCGAATAAAGTTTGTTTTGTCGAAATAAAGGTAAAATCGTTGGACCCAGTAAATACAAATGAATAACAGAAATGTATCCACAATTCTCTAATTCTAAGTCTTAAGTTTTTCTAAAATTACTTTAGAGTGCATGTGTGAGATAGCTATGGAAGAGCAATTTGAAAATTCTGCTGTAATTTATTATCAATGTGAACCAAAACCAGATCGTAAATAAAACTCCTTAGAGTTTACAAAATAGGAAAGTTATATTAGAATTCTGTAGCTTAGCAAATATGACTACGTGAAGTATAAATCCACCTTGCAACCTGCATTCTTATCTGAATGACTACTAGTCAGTTTTGACATCCTTGACCAACACCATCGATCCAAAGGATTCTATTCTAAGGAAAGTAGCAATAGAATATTTGCAAAGGATTCTATTCAAAAGAATGAACATATAAAATCTGTCCAAATTTGAAGAATACATTAACTTACTCTTTCACCCTACAGATGTGGTTATTTAGTTATTAAGTAAGATTAAAGCAATTCTACTCGAAAATTTAGTGATGCTCTGAGGGTTAACCCTCCAAGTGGTTTTGACGAGATATCTCCTCCATCGATATTTGAGCAATTTTGCTAATGACGAAATATCTCGTTACCATTATTTGGTCAATTTTGCCAATGACGAGATATCTCGTCCATCAATATTTGAGCAACTTTGCTAATGACGAGATGTCTCGTCATCAAGGTCTGACCAATTTCGCTAAATGATGAGATATTTCGTCACCACTATCTGGTTAATTTTGCCAATGACGAGATATCTCGTCACCACTATCTGACCAATTTTGCCAAAGACGAGATATCTCGTTATCAAGATATTGTCGATGTTAGGTGGTGTCGAGATGAAGATCTGGTCAGTTTTGTTACAGGTGAAATACACTACAAATCGCCAGCTGAGCTGTAGATTTCGGACGTGGTTCCCTAGTCCGTAAACGTCGCTATAACTCGTCCGACAAATGTTCTATGTGGTTTAGGTCAGGACTCTGAGCAGGCCGGGGAAGACGTTTTACATCCATATCTCGCTATCAATGCTTGACAGAGTCTGCAACATGACATGGAGCGTTGTCGTCCTGGAAGTAACATTCGTCCATTCCATAAAATTGTCAGAGCGTAGGATGAACCTGATTGTCCAAAATGTTCATGTAGGCGGCGTCGTTCAATTTACCACGAACAACATGCAAAGGTCCCAGGCCATACCACGTAAAACTCCCCCAAACAAGTACACCACCACCGAACTTGGCAGTTGGAACGATGCACTCGGAACAGACCTTTGCCTAGAATTCTCAAAACCCATGCAAGCCCATCCGACTGGAAGAGCGTGCAGCGTGACTTGTCGCTCCATAAAACAGTTTTCGTGGTCCACAGACAAGTTGCGACGTTGCAAACACCAAGCGAGTCTGCCGGCTTTGTTGGATGAGGTGTTGTTTGGTTTGTGTGCGGCAACATCCGTGGTTATTGAGGGGGTACAGTTCTTTCCACAAAGTATTGGAGTGCACGTAATCCTTGCTGCCTGTTGAAACTGCTGATGATTTGGAGGGGTTTCTTGCGGTTCTTACGAACCTCACGCTTCAGGACACGCCTATCCCGTTCGGTCAGTTTACGGGGATTACCAAAGTGTGCAGTTCGTGTCCCAACTCCCATAGTCTTCCACTTCTTCACGACATCACCAACAGTTAACCGTGGCTGTGATAATTCTACCACAATTGCGCGAATAGACTTGCCACTTGTGACAACCAACTATAACGCCTCTTTCAAAGTCACCAGGTTCCTTTCGTTTCGACATATTGTCACAATTTCACACAGAACTAACGACGTTACCACTTCGCGTATCGTATTTAACCTTAACAAGTCACGTGCAAGCACTGGATTTGCATAAAATCCGACATGCAGTCTGTTTTTAGGCAAATCCGCTGGCGTCCGGTCCATTATTGTAGGGTAGTGTACCACGTTAAGACAACAGCCAGAAGGATTAATAACTTTTTGATAGCTAGTGGTATGTCAGGGATCATTGGGGTTTGTAGACTGTTTCTGCGGCTGCACTTGTGTTATTGCATTATTATATTTAACGTTTATTATTCTTTTGGTTACTGCAGTCTTTGCAATCCTACTATTGGAATAAAAAATATAATAGTTTACGATATTGTAGGGTTGGATGTGTGTTTATAATATTGTGGGTTATGGTATTGCGGGCGAGTTGGACATCCCTGTTTTACATTAAGGACATTCCCCCTTAAAGTGTCAAAATACAATATGCTAGGAGGGGCACAACCTCTCTAGAACTTCTATTTGTGTTATCTCTAGAAGCAGTTGTATGTCAGATGTTTGGAACTAGTTAACAGCTCTTGTGTTTAAATCTGATTACGATTTCTGATTAGATTTTAATTAAGTTCAAAATTCTTGAGCCGAATCATTTCATATCTCAAAAGGAAATAATCGCTTCATCGTTTGCTGTCGAGGACTTCCTTCTGCCGTTGGAAGGCATTGTTTGATTAATCAGGGCAAGATATTTTCCCACGATTAGATTATTTGATTCACTTTCGTCATTTGCCATATTGCTATAAAAGATTGAGATTGACACTAGATAGTCTTTAAGATTGAAGAGCTAACTCATCAGGAATTTCATTATTTTCCATTCTTTTACAAATTAATTGTTTTTAAATTTACGCACATACTATTTCCGTATGCATTTCATCTATTAGCCTTTCAGGGTATTGATCTTCTTTTAGACAGATCACGAGAATATGAATTTCCGCCATCTCACCATTCAGAGACACCTGTAGCTCAGTTGGAAGAGTAACGGGTTGGCAACCGAAGGTTTGCAAGTTCGAAACTCGTTCAAACCTAAGACCATCGTATACACGGGAGCTGGTGCATGTTAAATCTGTGATTGCCTCAAATGTCCTTGGCATGGTGTGGAAGTTTGGAGAGTGAGTTGCCAGTTCAGGTGTTGCCTTGTCATCTGACCGTGGTGTTTTACTAAAATCTTTCCCTTCGGGATTGATCCCGGATTGTCGCTAATAACCCGTTGTGTTGCTCCAGTGAGACGTTAAATAACTACCTACCTACCAAATCACCATTCGAGAGGAATAAAACAATCAAATGTTTACTAAATTATATTTTTCAATACGGACTATAATATTCATTAATTTTTAGTAACACCACTATTCATTTAAAATTAACCAGCAAAGAGTTGAGTTGCAGTAACCAATGAAATTCATTTTAGTATGACATGTGGTACAATGTATAAATAATTGAAAGTACAAAACACAGTCAAAAGGAACATGCTGAAATCAATAATCCACTTTTAGCAGTTATAAACTGCTTGACGCGACGGAACATTGGCCGATAACGATTACAGATGGCTGAAATGTCATTCCACGCAGATTCAACATTCCTAATCCATCGATTGTAACTGCAGGTGATAACTTGTGAATCAATCTTTGAGCAATCATATTCCACATTTGTGCGACGGGGAACGAATTGGGCGACCGAGCAGGCCAAAGAAGCACTTGCTGGCCGCATTAGAACAGTTGCATAATTCGTGCGACTAGTGGTCGAGCATTGTTCTGTTGAAAAATATATCCAGGGAAGGCTTGAATGAGGGGAACCACTTCTGGTTCCAAGACCTCTGTGGTGTACTCTTCTTTATGGCTATGATCAGTCTATAGCTTGAATGAAATGAAATAGCTCCGGAATCCATTCGTCTTGGAGTATGATTACTAAGACGCTCTACAATGCTTCTAAATACCGTACCCCACTGCATCCAGCCACAAGGTTCCGGCGACATGGGTCACATGATTGTATCTAGACTAATTAGAAACCATGATTCGCTTTCATTCAGCGTTTCAGTGTCTTTCCTTTTGGCGCCATAGAAGACTATTATATGAATTCTCAATCACTGAAGACAAGCTACGAGTCATTACGGCAGCAATCGTCCACGAATAGTTCTGGTAGGCATCGCCTGATGTTTCACTGTCCTCTGTTGTTATACTAACGTTGTGGATGATCTGTACAATTCGTCGGTACCATGCATAGCAAATGCCTATCTTCCCTTTTCGGACACAACCAAAGGTGATAAAGGGTACGAGACTGTGTCTATACTCTTCGAAAACATAATTCGCTTTCATTCAGCGTCTTTGTTCTTGGCACCATTGAAGCCTCAGACGTCAATCACGGTAACGGACTCTGAGCTACGAGTCCTCACACTCGTCGGCGAAGAGTGTTGGCAGAAATCGTGTAAAATGTTGCTGTCCTCCATTGTTGTGCGAACGCTGTGTTTGTCGCTGTACAATTCGTCACTGCCATACCTTGCAAGTGTATATACTCCCTTACTAGAGGAGCCATAGATGCTTTAGATATATGGCAATGCGTAGAACATTCTGTCCATTGACACCAAGTTTCCATGATTGCACTAGCGTTTTGCCTAACAAATACTGCAATATCACGATACAAAAGCAGACTCTTCTCAGACCAATAATTCTTCCTCTTAAACTCCGTCAACTGGTTAATATGTTTTATTTTGCAACGAAACATTTTGATCTACTAGCAGAGCAATACCAATCGAATTCACAGACACAATATCATGGATCTACCATTTTGAGGCCTTATATCTTCCAAGTCACATTTTAGCCTGTATTGCATGCTCATCCCATTTGTATATTGAACTGGGATTTTAAACATCTACATTTGTTATCATAAACTACTCGTCTGTCCTTTCAAAGTAACTAATAACTCTCTCTTGGTGCTGCAACTTCAATAAATAGCAGTGCAGATTTCGAGTACACAAAAAAAGCAATTGACTTTTAGTAATGACATTAAAAATTATTGATAAATTTATACAAATATCATTTGAAACGAAAGTGCAATGAAAACGTCCTCTTATAAAAACAATTTATTAAAAAAAATGTTAAGTATTAAATCGAAATTCTCTTTCTTTATATTCCCAAATTGAACTTCAAATTTCGTCTAAATTTTCCATACTCTTGTTTCTTAGGTTCAGAGATACAAAGAACTTGTATATTTTGCCTAATTGTGATTTCAGCAGAGTACCTTGAACATGATGTTTATTATACGTCACGAATATCTCTTACGGCATGACATTCAGCTGGTGGAAAAACTGTCAGTGGAAAATAATTAGGGCTTTGCAACAAGAGGAAATAATTCAAGTACATTGTGGTAGTTCAAAAAATGTGCTTCGTCAGGATCTGTGAATTTCTTGGATCTCAGTGCCTTACATTGCGTTATAGTTTTCTGCGATTTCAGCAATATTTTCCTACACAAGGTAAAGGTTGAGTCATTCAAGGATATCGAGATGGGTTTCGTATCATATAATTTTTATCTGGAATAACAGCGGTTGTCAAACGTTTTGGGTTCGCGGCGCCTCTAGTGTATTAGGATTTCTTCAGAGTTCATAAGCTAGAACATAGACCTTTCTTACAGTTGCAGTACGAAGTTGACAAAGCACATACACTTCACGCGCATAGCAGACATATGTTTAAAATACGAAATTTTTAACATAACACCTTTTCAATCACAAAAAAATTTTTAATAGATATTTCTGAAATGAAATCCCTTTACAGACAGGTCCTCATCGACTCTGTAGCCATCCCTTAGCTACGCCACTGACGCGTACTTTGAATACTCATATCTTTGAATAAATAAATCATAACTCGGTAACCCTTTTGTTTGAGTAATACACTGCGTCATAAAATCACTAAGCGCGTGAATAGTTCAAGTTATATTTCGTATTGGTGTCGCGGGAGCACCCTGGTTATTGATAGGTATATTGATGAGTTAAATTTGAATAGATGGGAAGATTTAACTCACATACTGGTTTCTGTAATAATGAGAGGAAATGTCACTTATTTACGGCACGCATCGTATACCGTGATCACAATTCCACGGGGCTCGCGTTAAATGTGAACGGTTTCATTTCTGTGGTTGTTGAGGAGCCTGATCATTACTGGTTGCCTACACTCAGCGCTTTACAGATATCTATCTTTCCCTGCTATTCTCATTTCTGTCCTTTGCCAGTTGTTCCACCCCAATAAAATCCAGCAGCTTTTAAAACCCAATGCTCTGATCAATGTCAACAAGTCCATTCATCCCATATTTTATCACTGCTGGCTGCTTGACCAAAATATTTTTCATTCAAGAAAGCATTTGTTGAACTTTTATAATCAAAGAAGCTTTAATTACACATTGTATTGGTCTACACATATTTTACTATTTATAATTTCTAATATTACACAGAAATAGTATAGACATCTATGCCCAGGAATCGTTTAAAGTTTTTTTATTTCAAAAATAAAGACTGCACTTGCTTGTGTAAAATACGAACCTGTTGTTTGATGGCATGAAGAATGTTGAAACAACAGTGAAGTTTAATATTCCTGGTTTTGTTCTCGTTATTTAAATATTATTCTTAGTTTTGTTATGGAAAAAATAAGTGAATATAAGTTGTTGTACAAACCCTCATTGTTTGCTATCGAGAAAAGTGTTTAAGAGTAAAGAGTTTTATCAAAAGATTCCTTGAAAAATGTACGCATTTTTTGGAATCTATGGCTACAATCTTTTCTTAACTGAAAAAAGGAGACAACGCCTGCATCGTGATGCCGTATAGGTCTTCAGATAACAATTCACACCCATGTTTTTGTGTTTTCTTGTCAAGATAAAACTTGTTAAAGAGCTCAACTCTTTTTTTGTATTTTGACTTGCCTCAAATACAAACGAAAGATAGCATTCAAGTATCCTAGAAAAAGGCGCTATAGAGGACAAAACCCGCTCGAAAAGGTATTAAAAACAAATATTTACAAAACGCCTCCTTTTCAGAAGTGAAAGGAAGCTTTCAAGATGAGATTTTTTAGCTCTAGCAAGTAAACAAATGATATTTTTAATCTGGAGTTTCGTGATGGGAGGATTTTAAATACTCTTTAAATATTATCTGTGTATACAATACATCAGACTAACGTTTATTAAGCTTTAGTAAGTTTGTAGTTTAAAATACTCCTAATTTCAGGTTTAACAACGCGTTTCATTCATCTATCAATTATGATTCAGCTTCATTCATCTAAACAAATGTATCTCATTTATCTTAGAAATACGATGTTTATAGGGTATATCAATGTGTAAAATATCCATTAATTCCTTGATTTCACTCGTCGGCATTAGAGCTGAAAGTTATTCAGATTCTTGCCGGTAATGAATTACAAGAATCTGGTAGTTGGTAAAAGACAGAGCCTTGCAATTTTATTATATAGACTGAAATACCTCGATGTTATATAGAAATCGATAATTACCATTAAACTAGACCAAATTACGAAATTATTTTTTTCTTCTGAGTTTTTTAGAATATATTTTTTCCTATAAGATAATTAAATAATAACAATTATTGATCTCTTAAAGACAACTCAGAAACTATTACATTTAATAGATATTTAGAACTGTCTAATGAAAAAAATAGAAAAAATAAGTTACGTTATTTTAGACTTTTTCATCGGGCATTGGAAATACCGTTGTGTCGTTAATTAAATACCTACAAACGTTATAGGTATTGAAACTTATATACAAGTAATATAATCTTCAGAATAGATTTTTCATCAATTTCTAGCCAGTTTCATGTAAACGACGAGAAAACGGTAGTTGGTATAAGAAAGATACCTACAATTTTATTTTAATAAATTGAAACAGGTTGGTGTGATAGATATCAATAATAACATCTAAAGGAAACCAAATTATGTTTTTATTATTTTTTTAAAAGGTTTATTATATGGGAAAAAAGAGAAACAAAAGAAATCAGCCATTAAAGATAATGTTTATATCTTTAAAATATTAAAATAATACTTTTTAATTATCTAAAAAGAAAAACAATTCAAAATTTTAAAGTTTGAATAACTACTTAATTAAATAAAAAATACATATAGAATTGACTATTGATTATTTTATTTTCTGGGTTACCTTTTGAAAGAACGTGTATGATTTCAATTATCGTATAAAAGTATTTCACATACTTATACACATAATGAATACATATTCTCAGTCTATATTTTCTCAGTTTTGTTATTACCAGTAAGCACATCATCCAAAAGAGTAACAGAGAGGACCATTCTTAAAATTATACTATCTTTCAAATTCCGTTTGAAAGCACTGAAATAAATCATTAAAAATTGCAGTCTGTTTGAAAAGACTTACCCTTATCCTTTTTCTTTCTGTTCATGAAAGGCATCTTGAGAAGCTTCAATTTAAACTGAAATAAAGAATTTTATTAATTATCAAACAAAGCATTACTGTAAATATGCAATATTAAAAAACATATATATAAGTAGCACAAATCTATCTTAAATGGTTACATTTGAAAACTATATTGTGCATTAATTTTTAGAATGGGGCAGGCAATCGCATGCAGATTTTAGTCAGGGAAACGTCTGCATCTTTTACTATTCTTCAGTAATCAAAAACCTTGAATATACACTAGCTTCTCTTCAAGTAAGCTATTCCAATCCCCCCCCCCAAAAAAAAAAACATTCTGTTGTTTTATTTTATACTAAAAAAAGCAAAAAATCAAGCCGTCAAGTATCTCTGGTGAGTTTAAGATGTTACATTATACGTGACGGCTTGTTATTTACTAACTCTTTTTGATTTGAAAAAATGACAAATATACACACACAAAAATTGGAATAAACTTACTTGAAGGGAAGGAAGTTGAAACATTTTTTTTTGATGAAGAATAATAAAATTTACAGCCATTTTCATTACTAAAAATCCGTAACATCCGTAAAAAATTTATCCTTAACTATCAAATTAGTAAAATTATTATTATTCCAAAGCGAACATGTTTCTTCTTGTTCTACATGTTTCTTCTACGTGTGGGTACTTGAATTTATAATTCCAAAATTTTAAAAGATTGTTTTTTCAAAGATTATTCCAACAATTATTCCAAAATTTTATCTTCAACTATTCCAAAACTTGAATTTATAATTCCAAAGTTTTTTCAATTTTCTCTTTAAACTTATAGTGAAATGAATTTATTCTTACACAATAAAAATGTTACCCTTAGCTGCTCAAAAGCTAAGTAGTCTTCATCCTTACGGATATCCTACGGAAACAGTTTATTCTTAGAGGAAGGAAGCAATTATTTCTATCAAAAGGCATTGCTCGTAAAGAGCTACAGCACGATTTCGATTATTTATACATAACGCAAATTAAATAGTAGTAATACTTATTTCCTTTTAATCAGACTAATTTTTACTTTAACAAAATCTACTCATTCAGAGTAATTGATAACAATGATTTTGAGTAATTAGAATTAGCTGTCGGAAATAGTTATTCGTTAACATCCACCTACCTGAAAAAGGTTAAAAGCTGAGACTTCAATTAAGATAAATTAATTATGACGGTTATTTTGAGTACTAATTAAAAATAAATGTTGGAAATAAGATCTAAGAATGCCATTCTTCCTAAATAAAGTTTAAAAGTCGAGGCGTACAATTAATTCAGACTGGATACGTTTTAGTAATTAATAATTTAGGATTACATCGTCAAACAAATTTTGATTTTTCTCTTAAGAGTTAAAATTAAACTTTCGAAAAGGTGTTCTAGATAGTTTGAACCCACACATTTAAAGACATTGATTTTCAGATTAGTTTATTTTATATTCTTTTAAACGATTTTTCGTTTTTGTTTTAGCTCTTAAAAGGTTATAAAATGAAATTTCTGAACTTTAATCTCGATTTTCTTTAAACGACAATTTTTTACCTTTTTTTTTTAGAGGGACATTTCCTAAGAAATACATTAACCTGATAACTTAATCCTAGTCGATCTGTGGTGGGTTTCGACTTACCGGTGGATCGAGAGATGGTTATTAGTGGGTCGCTGCTTACTGGTGGATCGTGAGTCGAATATTAATGGGTCGCGACCCTCTGGTGGATAGTGGATGAAATATTAGTGGGTCGTGAACTACTGGTGGGTCATGATTCGAATATTAGTAAGCTGCAATCTACTGCGTATTGTGAATCGAATATTAGTGGGTCGTGAGTTAATTCTGGATCGTGATTTGAATATTAGTGGGTTACGACTAACTAGTGGGTCATGATTCGAATATTAGTAAGCTGCAATCTACTGGTGTATTGTGGGTCGCATATAGGTGGGTCACGACTAACTGGTGGGTCATGATACGAATATTAGTAAGCTGCAATCCACTGGTGTATTGTGAGTCGAATATTAGTGGATCGCGAGTTAATGTTGGATCGTGACTTGAATATTAGTGGGTCGTGACCTACTGGTGGGTCATGATTCGGATATTAGTAAGCTGCAATCTACTTGTGTATTGTGAGTCGAATATTAGTGGTTCGCGACCAACTGGTGGGTCATGATTCGAATATTAGTAAGCTGCAATCTACTGGTGTATTGTAAGTCGAATATTGGTGGGTCGCGACTTAATGCTGGATCGTGAGTTGAATATTAGTGGGTCGTGGGTTAATGATGGATCGTGATTTGAATATTAGTGGGTTACGACTAACTGGTGGGTCATGATTTGAATATTAGTAAGCTGCAATTTACTGGTGTATTGGGAGTCGAATATTAATGAGTCACGAATAACTGGTGGGTCATGATTCGAATATTAGTAAGCTGCAATCTACTGGTGTATTGTGAGTCGAATATTAGTGGGTCGCGAGTTAATGATGGATCGTGAGTTGAATATTAGTGGGTCACGACTAACTGGTGGATCATGATTCGAATATCAGTAAGCTGCAATCTACTGGTGTATTGTAAGTCGAATATTGGTGGGTCGCGACTTAATGCTGGATCGTGAGTTGAATATTAGTGGGTCGCGACCTACTGGTGGCTCGTGTGTCGGAAATTAGTGGGCCTTGAAGAATTTTAGGATATGAAATTAAGTCATTAAAAATAATTTTATGTTTTGAAACTCCTATAAAATTTTACAAAGTAATTGCATAGGAATTTTGTTTTGATGAAAACTAAATGGCATTTATTTATTCAAGGATGGTAGATTGTTAGTTGATTTTAAGTGGGTCGAGAAGAATTTGCAGACGTGAAGTTAAGCCCAAATGGTGAGTGGTTTGACGATAAAATACTCGCCAAACTGACTAGACTTTGCACTTTATTGTCTTTAATGCTATCAGTTCAATAAACGTTCTATCACTTCCTGTCGAAACTTTGAGAAAGATTTCCCATTTCATGATTTCCTGCATATGAGAAGTTGGATTTTGACAGTTGGAATAAAACCCAAGTCTTGAAATTAGTTCTATCTGTGAAACGCTTGGCTCTTATAATTGAAAAATTAGGATGACACACTAAAATGAGAAAAAGTGAGATACTGACTAACTTTTGACTCAACAAAATTTTCGCATTGTTTTATTTAATAATAAAAATATATTTAAAAAATATTCTTTGTAAGGAATCTATGAAATGTCCTGGTGAATTATCAGCTCTCATTGAATTATGAAATACATTGATTATGAGCACAAATATATTCATAATAAAATACCCAATGTGCTTAAGTTATTAGTTTCAGATTACATATATGGAGTATTCTGTAAAAAATTTAAAAATCAAATATATTATAAATATGCTGTAACACACGCCGAAAATTTTAAAATTGGGTGAAACAGACCTTAAGAATGTTGTTAATAGCATGTATATTAACTTCTTTTGCATATACAATTTACCAATTTCTAATTAAAACAAATATTTTAGCTTTTGCAAATGAAAACAAGTTCTAAAAAATGCGAAAAATTTTTGTGGGTCCCTACAATAAAATGCAATTAATTGTATCATAAATTAATATTGTAAAAATTTCGATTTCTACCATTTTTAATTGAGCAACATATGAATACTTTTTTCCTTCAGGCAATTTATAAAACCGAAGAATCATAACCGAAATATGAACGTTAAAAAATTGATGTAATGAATAAGCACACACATACACACACATCCTTATTGAAAAAACAAAGTTGCCCTCAACAAGGGTACGACCACTGAATAAAGAATTTTTTAAGACACACCAGCTTACTTATTAACATAAATATCTTAATACCGTAAGCTACAATGAGCATTGGATTATATTCTACAACTTATCGATTAAACATGCCAGAGGTTCTGTGGTGGTTTTCTGTGGGCCCCATGATTACTCTGCAATGGCTCATTAAGGCCAATGAGTATGTGAACATTTTGGCAGATCAAGTCCATCCCATGGTACAAACTTTGTTCCCCAATGGTGATGGTGTCTTCCAAGACGACAAAGCCCCTGTTCACACAGCTCACATCGTCCAGCACTGGTTTTCTGAGCACGAGGATGATTTGTCACATCTCCCCTGGCCACCACAGTCACCAAACCTTAATATCAATAAATCTTTGTGGTCTACATTGGAGAGGAAAGTGCGTGATCGCTATTCACCGCCATCATCGCTATCTGAACTTGCCACCTTTTTGCAGGAAGAATGGTACAAGATTCCCTTGGCAAGCATACAGAAATTGTATTTATCCATTCCGAGAAGACTGCAAGCTGTTTTGAATGCCAACGGTTTTCCAACACCATATTAGGCAAGGTTACATGTTTTTTTAAAAATGTTTTCATATTTTTGTCCAATCCCTGTATATTGTTCATTACCTATTACGAATAAAAGTAATTTTATATCCCGTTATACTATACAGAAAGCTTGGCTTATGAATTAGTTCTCTGAGTGTCACAAAATTTCCAAGAAGAGCCATTATCTTTTTTACCTCAAATAACATTTAATGATTAAATAACCACAGGGCCACGGTAGACCAGTTAAAGAGCAACAGATTAGCAACTGAAAGGTTGCGAGTTCGAAACTCGGCTTAGTCAAAGACCGTCGTGAACACCGGGGCTCGAGAATGTTAAATCTGTGTGACCTCAAATGTCCTCACATTGGTGTAGAGTGGAAGTTTGGAAAGTAGGGTGCCAGCTCAGGTGTTGTCATCGTCATCTGACCGTGGTTCAGAATTACTAGGACTTGTCCTTCGATCTTTTCCTTCAAGATTGATCCCGGACCGTCGGCAGTAGCCCCAGTTGTGCAGCTCCACTGTAAAGTCAATTGACAACCTACCGACTAAATAACCACATCTATTTGGTGAAAGAAATCATGGGTTATATATTTAACCTATAAAAATATTCTGTTGGTCCTCTCCTTAGGATTAAGGATTGCAATCCGAGCCGGCGGAACCGGCATTATTTGGCTACCTACCGGATCCAGTAACATCTATCAGATCCGGTCCGGAACCGATAAACTCGAATTTTTTTAAATTAAATAATCGATTATTCAAACCCAATTTTAAAGTCGCAAAATCGTTTATTAAGCTATCGATTGTAAATTAATTGATTTTATATTTTTCAACCATCAGTTTGGAGAACTCTAGCAAAAATAATAAATTAAATTATCAACAATATTTTTTTAATAAAGAGGAATTAGAAAAGCAAATTCTGCAAGAAAATGAAGACTGTTGCAAAAAGACAAACTTTAGAAAAGAAACAGATTCTGAGAAAATACTGAAGAAAGAAATGACTTCATATGAAATGGAGTCAAAGAAAAATATTTGTCTCTTATGTGCGACTACTTAATGACGGTTAAACCAACTAGTGTCGAAGCTGAGAGGGCCTTCTCGGCCACTGGTTATATTTGCAGTTCATTGAGAGGTAGGTAGTGGGATGACACATTTAATACGATTTGTTTCCTTAGATCGTTCTTTCAAACTCAAAAGTGATTTTCATTACTATATAACTTCGATTGAAGCAATTAAGAAGAATTAAGAGTTCCCTTGTTTGTTATGTTGACCAAAAACTACCACTGATTAGATTTTTATGTTAGTATGAGACAATGTTTAGGTACAATTTATATATCATTTGCATAACGATATTAGAGATAGAGAGTACTTAATTTTAGATAAATAGAAAAGTTCTATGTTTAAAACAAACTGATGTTTATTGGTGTGGAAACTAGTAAGTCTTATCATCATCAATCCTTTAATACTTACTACTAGTAGTTACTATAATTAATTGTTGGTGATTGATTTCCTACGTATGGATAAGTATTAATAAAGTTGATTTTCTAATGCTGTTTTGTTCGTCAATTTGGAATAATGTCTTTTTTACCTACTTTCACTCAGCCGATTTTGGAAAAATACATACTGGTTAGATAGACTTATTAACAAAGTACCAATCCAGTCGGATCCAGCCGGATTAGTGTCAATCCCTACTTAGGATAGAATTCCTTCGAAAGTTTCTATTTCTCCTTTCCTGAGGATACAATCTTCTGAAAGACTTGGTCAAGAAGGTTAAAACTTGTTAACAGGGATGAGTGCAAATTGCAAGGTTGAAGCATGTGGGCGAACTCCCCCCCCCCATCAGAGGATTAAAGAAAGTCTTGTAAAATTAAGAAAAATAGGGAGTAAATAACGTCATCCAGGAATAAAAATGCATGCGGATATTTTTCCTTTGACTTTCAACACCATTCACTCAGGCCAGTTACCTTATTTTAATCCGATATTTTTATTCTTCCGATAATTTCATTTCACCGCTAAGCGGATCCAATTAAAACAACACTCAAAGAGTAAATTAACCTCGGCTTAAATACAAGCGCGTTTTTTAAAAAGGTATTTAATGGGGAAAGTAAATTCAGATTATTCCCTGTAAGATTAGCCCTTCAAACAGACTAAAGCGCGGAAAGTTATTCGCATTTATATTTGAAATGGTCTTAAAATCAACTTTTCCGAAGAACTGCCTTAAGCCTGTGTGACTTCAGCACCATCTGAACTTACTCGATATGAATTTCTCGAATCGATTTTCGATAGGCAGACAGGAAATATCGATTGACAAGAACTATTCTTGCTGGCGCGGAAGCTTTGTTACTTGCACAGGTTGCCGATAGCTTCGTTAAAGTGCCTCGATGTATTATAACAAGTTCCGTCATAATCAGGTTCAAATGCTATGCCCATTTTGTAAAATTAAAAAAATAATAATTTTTTTGTTTAAAATTGTATTTATGAAATATCAAAGGTATTTTAAAAATGAACGTTTATGGGTTTTCCATCAAAATTGTAGTGAATTGATTAGTAATTATTACTAAATGTTCGTTCTAATTATATGGGTTATTAATTGTTAATTAACCAACGATTAATTGGTAATTATTAATGAATTACTTAAAGGATTGCTAATTATTATTAATCCACTTATTGATTTTATTAGTATGATTGATGACCAGATTTGTGTATATGAATACATTACTGAATAAATTACTATTATATTAATCTGTTCTCTAGAAATCCATAGATACACTCTAAGACACTAAAAACGTTACACCTAGAAGGAATTGTTAGAATGCAATGAAATTTACAAGGTTCAT
Organism: Metellina segmentata; assembly: GCA_947359465.1. Taxonomy (NCBI): domain Eukaryota; kingdom Metazoa; phylum Arthropoda; class Arachnida; order Araneae; family Tetragnathidae; genus Metellina; species Metellina segmentata. The sequence goes on along the minus strand of OX375872.1, from coordinate 67,840,774 downwards.
AAAATGCTTATGAATGAGTAAATGATTAAAATTTGAGATTGAAACATGAAAACTTTGTTGAGAAAAATTAATAAAAGTGGTATCATTCAGTATGGCGTAGGACCGCCATTACTCCTAGTGCAGCATGCCAAGCGGCTTGGTAGTGAGTCATACAGGCTATTTATGAAGTCCTGCGACAGGCCATCCCATGCTGCTTGAACCCTGTCACTTAGTTCCAGCAGTTTATGCGGTACGGGTGGAGTGGCGACATTTCGTCCAATGGCATCATTCTCGATCGGGGACAGGTCCGATGAGTATGCCGGCCATGGTAAGATATCGTTGTGTCGTAAACAATCTCTAGAGACGACAGTAATATGGGGTCGAGCATCGTCTTGTTGAAAAAGCGGTTGAATTTGGAAGTTCAGGAATGGGAGCGTAACTGGCTGTAAAATTTCTTGCACGGAACGTTGGCCTGTCAAGGAACCCGTAACGAATACCAAAGGTGATTCGGCATCATACGGAATTGCACCCCACACCATGACACCAGGTCTTCTAGACATGTGACGCTGCACAGCGAACCGTAAATTTTGACGCTGACCACGTTGCCTCCACACACGGATTTGATTGTCGTCTCCACTCAAACAGAAGCTGAATTCGTCAATGAAGACCAATCGATGCCATTTGACGTTCCTTGTCCGTCTGGCACGACACTATTTCAGTCTTTGACGGCGATGCAATGATGGTAAAGGCAGTCGGCTTAACGGTCTACGTGAGTTTAAGTCCCACGTCGTGAATCCGTCGATAAATGGTGCGATCACTTATTGGATGATCCAGAGAGGTTCCCACTGCCCACTGGATGTCTGCAACAGAGGCTGATGGATCAGTACGCGCATGTTTTACAACATGTCGATCCTCTCTCGGTCCGGTTTCACTAGGCCTTCCTGAGCCTGGTTGACGCTGGCATGTGCCTTGTTGTATCCTCCGCTGACAAAAGCGTTCACAGTAACATCACTACAACCAATATGTTGCGCAATCCGTCGATTAGACCATCCACCTTCTCGGTGACCAATTACTAGGCCTCTGTCAAACTCTTCCAGTTGCTTAAATTGCTTGCTAACTTTTTTTCCGAGACATAACTTAATGAGGAACGATGGAACCAACACAACAGCATGAGTCGAAATTAATTTGGTGCCCTACTGGATGTCCTTTTATGCCCCGGTATCCAGCGTGTTTGAGAGCTTCCTCGATCGGGCCGCATGTTCAAACGATTCTGGAAATTTGATCACTTGCATCTCCAACGCAGATGTACCACTCTTCCAAATTTCATTTTTCTGGTTTAATCCTTCCAGGCGCAACTTATTTTTGTCTTGAGTGTATATTAAATCCCGGACTGAGCCTGAACGTTCGTAATGTTTCGGAATCCACTTCAAACTTAAGGTTACTTTCTAATTAGCCCTCGAGTAGAAAAAAAAAAAAAAAAATATATATATATATATATATATATATATATACAATAAATGGTCTTCTTAATAATAATCTTGCATCCAATTTCCATGGGACCAATCTATGGATTCATAAGAAGTATGTAGTTATTAAGTCATAAAGGTGTGATGATGGGCAAAAGCAACTCAGAAATTTTGGGTCGCTCAGAGGGTTAATTATAACACATTGGTTACACTACAGACAGGTGAATTCAGTTGAAACCCTTAGCGTCAGAAGCTTATCCCTAGACACCTTATCAATTTCATCTCAACTGACATAATTTTCGACGGATTAAACAATTAAATATTTCTTAAAATTTCTATCGGAAAACCGCATAACGTCGCTTAAGGTATCCGCATATGTTAAAAATGTCATATTGATGTTGCAAAATGGTCAAAAATTCTTTAACAATTTTTTCGATGAGTCATAAAACCTTTATTTTTAAATATATTTCTACTTTTAGTGGAAGCACTAGATAACATCATGAAGTTTAATCTAATCATGTTTTTTTTGCTGCTAATTTAAATTGTATGCCCTGTATCATTTTTCGAAATTTTGAAAATAAACTTCACATTTACACACAAAATTTCACTTTTTGTTATGTTTTTTTTTTTTTTAAATTTTAATTAGTAATAGTATAAAATTAATTTTGATCACAAATAATTATAAAAATAATATTAAATTACTTCTGCATAGCATTTAAAAAAAAGTGCTCCGAACGTATGCGAATATCTTAAGTGTAACACAAAGGGTTATTGGCGAAGTACGGTATCAATCCCAAAGATAAAGGTAGGTAGGTAGTTGAATTAACGTTGCACTGGAACAACACAAAGAGCTATTGGGCGATTAGTACTTTGTGTTGGTATGGTCCATTTCTTTCGGTATGGGTCCGGGATTCTTACCGAAAGGAAAGATCCGAGGAGAACATCTCGAAATTTTGAACCACGGCCAGTTGAAGAGGTCAACACCTCAGCTGTGGTACCCCACTCTCTAAAACAGTTACACACTACGCCAACGTGAGAAACAACTATCTATGGACAAAGCTCCGATAATTGGTGCATTTCGTAAATTAATTATAACAAAATTAATTTTAAGAATTTACAAAGTAAATGTAAAATGATTCAATATATATAATTCGATTTATACTTTAACAACTATCGATAAGCAACTCTTCAAGAATTAATGTATGTTGTGAATTAGTTGATACGAAATTTAATTTTGAGAATTTACCAAGTAAATGTAAAACTTTTCAATAAATTCTTACTGCTGGAGTTAACAAAATTAAATCTCATAAAAAGGCATAAGTTAGCCCAGAGGTAATAAGAAACTATCTATTCTTAAATTTAATCGAGTTTCCAGTTAGCTACTGCGATTTACAAGCCGTCCTGAAGGCATTTAATCTTCCTATAGTTACCAAATTCCTTGAAATCAAAATAATTTTATAATGAACAAGGAGACATTAACAAGTCCCGATGATTCAAATACTTTTCCTAGGAAACTAAGAGGATTAAAAATATTTTCATCAAGGAATTTCTAAAAGATGCATTTAATCCAGGATTAAAAGTTGCATTTAAATGCAAAAGTAATTTTTCGAAATAAAATATATTTACGTTCCCTTCCAAATGTTGTTATGCAGGTGTATTCTGGAACTCAAAACGAGCAATTTAATACTCATTTCATTTTGACAACTTTGAGTTCAAGAATAACATTCGACGTACGTGTAATATGAGTTATTTCCTGAAATATGACCATTTTGGAAATTTTGAACCAGAAACCTTAGAAAAATATTTTTCAGATACAAGGAGATGTCTACAACAACATAGTCAGAATTTTAAATGTAAGTAATATTTGAAAGAAAATTAACTTATTACAAGGTTAACTTATTAATGAGCGAAAATATACCTGTGCATGTTAAATTAACAAAGTTAATTTTTATCTATTTATCTGTATTATTTGTATGAGTGCACTTATAAGTATTTCTTTGTATCCAAAAAATTTAATCTGTAAGTTTAAATATGTAGGTTAAATGTATTAAAAAAAAACGAAACAACCAAACCTTTTAGTTACTATCTTGAAGATTTTACAAGAATCCTTCTGCGTTAAAATTCTAAGATTCAATTTATTTTCAAACGAAAGTGAAAAATATATCAAAGATATATACTTTACTAATACATTACAAAACCAATCAAAATAGTTTATATGCCACAACCAAACTTTTGTAAGATCTAAAATCGAAATTTGTAACAATTTTAATTCATCCAAAACATGCAAGAATTGAAAACTTGTAGAAATTCATTACTTTCTAACGCAGCTTTGAAAATAATTTCCAACAGTTTTGTTTAGAATTTTAGTTCACCAGAAAAGGAAAACGGTTCTCTTTTTGTTCACTACAAAAGAAAAACAGTTCTGTTTAGTTCACTACAAAAGGAAACAGTTCGGTTTTAGTTCACAATAAAAGGAAATAATCTCAGATTTTGAAAATTTTTTGTTATAAGAATATAAATGGCTTCTATCGCTTATTAGGTTTGAACAAAAATTCGTAAAATGAACTGAATATAAGGAATTGAAACATAATAATAATAACTAGAATAGTAAGTGGAAATTAACTGAATAAAAGAAAAACATTTCTGTTTATTGTTCACCACAGGAGGATATGTCAGATTTGAAAAGTTTGTTATAAAAATAGAAATAGCTCTAAACATATTAGGTTTAAACAAAAAAAATCATACAATGAACTGATTATAAACTTAAAACATTTTAATATTTAAAAAAGTGTGTTCAAAACAATTTAGAACGTAAAAATATCAAGCACTGAATAAGTATCTATCTACTAGGATGTGCACCATAGTTAAGCCTAATCGCTATTTTTTACTGCCTAAGAGCCACACAGGTGCTTAAGGCACATGCTTATCTGTTCAGTGTTCCAAGTCTCTCTGCAACGTCATTAATTCTTCGTATCTTTTATCAGAGCGAATGAATCATCCTTTAGGGAAACACGTTTCTAAAACAAGAATTTTAAAAACTGAGAGATGCTCTTACAAAAAGTGAATACTCTTTCTTCCCTTTTAATCCTATTTACTATGAATAACAGGTTTAAATTTCTCATGAAATTTACTTTCTTTAAGAGGCAACAGTACATTTTGAACAATTATTTAGATTTTACGTTTACAACAAAATATTTTTGTGTTTTGTTCCAATATATTAAAATATACACTGTAAAAGAAAAAATGATTTTTAAATAAAAAAAAATTCTAATAGTTCATTTTTTTTAAATATTTAAATATTTTAAAATTACTACCTCTTCAACTTTGAATTATTTTCAAACTTTTTTCTTTACTCTTCTTAAATTGTTTTCAACAACTTTGTGCTTGGTTTTGCATATTCATCAGCTGTTTATTTTGCAAATACTTTAATGACAGTCACTGAAACACGGTGCAGAAACAATTATATCTGATTTATCAATTTTTAAAATTATTACGCTCCTATCCCCTTAACACACACAACAAAACAGTCTCTTAAGATTTCCAGAACGAATGTTTCTACGTCATTGTTTTTCCAGACCCATTCATCTTTTTACCTTAAAAGGGAGAAGGACAATTGAATCAGTGAAGTTTGTAGTTAACAGAAATTCCGTCAACTTAAATATGCCGTGGAGCGACCTTTTTCTTCCAAGCAATATTGATAGGTGTGTGCTTAGAAACCTTTGATATCAATTTGGTAATTTAACCAGTGCGCTGTTGCACTGTTGCCCGCATCTTAACCCTTCAAGTGATTTCGATGAGGCATCGCGTCTATACAGATCTGATCAATTTCGTCTACGACAAGATATCCTGTCCATCAAGATTAGGTTATTTTCTTCTAATTACTCCTCCTACCGAGTACTATCAATCAAGAATATGAAGGTATTGACCACATTGCATTACTTGAAATTTTCGTTTTGGAGAACTCATGCGACGATAATAATTTCCTTTAACTCCACGATGTCAAGATTTTACACTGTGAAACTAGATTCAATGAGGAAACGTCTAAGACAATTATTTGAAGCATTTGTCCCCGACCTGCCAATATTAAAGGAAAAAGACTGAAATTCTGAAATTTTCTGTCATCCTCAAAACCGAACCTTCATTTCAGGAAAGTAAAAGAGAGTTCACATCAAATGCTATCTGACAACAGCGGATTGTATTACAATCCGTTTTTGATTAACATCAATTGAACAGTGTTTGAAGCTTCAATCTTTTTGGAAATCGAGTCAATTTTAACTCTCCGACAAGTAGTCACGTGATTAATTTGTGAAAAATTAATTTGGTTACCCGATTTGGCATCTGATCACGTCTTTTAGCGATATAACATCTCATGACAGGGTAGGTGCGTGAAAGAACATTTCTATAGAGTGGCGAAAATATTGGTGAAATCGCCAAAGTCTACTACTATGTCACGCGAACCAATCAGTTGATGAATGGACGTCTTCTCTCGTACCGTGGACCAATCAGAAGACGAACGTTCGGTTACATCTAGCTGACGAATGTAGTCTAAGAGTCACGTTAATACTTCTTTTAATCACAGGATTCTAGGAACATAAAAATGTTACCAGAACCATTACATTGTCCCAGACTCTACGTTTATATTTCCTCTATAGTTACCACCAATCTCCTAATTTAACTAATACACACACTCAAACTCACGTGACTCGACTGACTTTTACTGGGTTGGTTGAATTCGATTTTATGGCCCAAGTGCCATATTTGGCCATGCTGCGCTAAACACAAGACAATGTAGACAACAGCAAGCAATGGACATGCACGCAAGGAAAACTTTACTAACACAGAAGAGAGCAATATTCCTAGTGGGGAATTGAACCTGCTACGCCAACAGACATCTCTCTGTACCCACCCTATATGAAATACATTTTATCTTTATCAGCGGTTGTGGAGGATTATTCCATCAACTGATAATCAAAGTATAAGAACGGAAAACCAATCGCTATAGTAAATATTTTTTGTCAGTCTCAGTCCGTATGTCAACTCCAGCTTTCTTAGATAGACGCATGTTATTACTGTAAATCTTGAAAGGATGAAACTGGTATAAACATTTGACTTCAGACATGGATTTCCAATGAGCGAACAATCAAATATACAAAGGTTGAATAATCACAAAGAATTCAATTTAACTGGAGAGTTAAATTAATTTAAAAGGGCTGAGAGGAATTTGAATTTATGATATTAAAGAGAAAAGCATTTCATAATGAAGGCTTGATATGTTACATGAATGCATTCATTACAATTTTTTTAATCCAAATAGGTTTTTGACGGAAATTAATGAAAAAATCAAAAACAAATAGGTAAATGCAAAGAAAATGTTATTCTTGTAAGCAATTACTTCAAAAGTCAGTTATGGAATGTCGACTTAATCGGAATTTATATGAAATGGGTTGAAATTCCTAGTATTTGTTTCTGAGAGAGTAAAATGAATTACATTTTTTAGTGAGTGCAGAAAATCGATCTTTAGTTTATATCTTTTTACGTTAAACTTCTTTACACAAATAGCCTAAAAGGATATAGAAGACCCTATAATAACAGGCTTAATTTAAAACGCTTGGACTGTTTTTTTACAAGTTTATTTACACATTCCCTCGTAAACTTTCAGATGCAGCTTATTTTTTTTTTTGGTTTTACGCCATAAAACAAAATCAACCAAGCATAGAATTCCAATATATACTGCTTAGAGAACTACAGCATTTAAGACATTAAAAAAGTTTACTCGTGTACAACAAAAACTGAGATGCTGCTGAATTTCCGCTTTTAAAATTACTTAAAATGCATTAAATAGAATCAAGGGACACGCAGATGTACTGCTTCTTGATAAAAAAAGATTATTGAACCGCATTCCGAAGTCATTCCATTGAAATCGTAGGGATTTTACTTTGAGATTGTTTTTCGGTTCGCATCACAAAGTTTTTTTTTTTTTTACAAATATATGGAAAGGAAGTTTTATTTTATTATGTCAATTGTTTGTGTGTTGAGTAAAACGGATAACTTTTTACTTATATAAGTAGCTACGGTTTAATCCACTGAGCGTCTTAAGATTTCCATGTTGTGCAGTATTGCTTTATCCCACAATACACTTAATGACTAAATGAACACACCTATTGGTTGAGAGAATTAATGGATTCCTTCGGTCTTTGAGATATTACACCGATCCTTGACTTAGAATGGAATCATTTTTGGAGCGATTCTGTTGATATTTTCCTTGTAAAGAATCCTTTGGAACTATTTTATTAGTATATCTGTAGAGTAGAATGAAAATATTCGTTTGTAATTTTCCCTAAGAATATAAATTTTTTGAACGATTTTATTGTTAATTTCTTTATAATAGAAAATAATGGGAGAATTCTATTGCTCATTTTTGTAGAATATAACCATTAAAAAATATTTTTTGCTGATTTCCTCATAATAGTACTTCTTAGGAAAATTCTAAGGGTCCTTTACGTAAAACACAATCCTTTGAAAATATTCTATTTCTCTCATTTCCCTATAATAGAATCACTGGGGAAAATTCTATTGCGTTTTTGCTTATAATAGAAATCTTTGTTCTATTGCTCTTTTCCTTGTAATAGAATCTATAGGGAAAATTCTATTGCTCCTTTCTTTAGAATTGAATCGATTGCAAAGAAAAAAATTGCTCTCTCTCTCTCTCTTTTCCTTATTGTAGAAATATCTTTGGAAAATTCTATTGCTCATGTCCTTCTCGGAAAATCTCTCTTGCTAATTTACTTAGAGCAGAATTGTTTAGTAAGATTCTATTGATCTTTTCTTCAGAATACAATCCTTTAGAAAGCTGGTTAGAAGTCATTATGTGTTTGAATCTCTCAGAGGATTAAATCCTAAATTTCTGTCAGCATCGTGATACGTTTCAAGTGATTTCAATTTGAATGGTAACAAACAACTACAGAGGGGTGATCGTTAAGGCGATTTTTCCATGCGCGACCCTTTTTGACTAAGTGAGAATGATGAAACCGTGAGATTTTCTGGGGTAAACCTAAACAAACTTCCGGTTAAAAACTAATTTGATTAATCAATACCATGTTTAGAGGGTATATTTTGACATTTATTCTCTTTGGAGCTAAACTATGTGTGTGGAACAATTAGAGAGCGACTTCAAGAGCAGCCATATTTCCTACACATAGTCAACAGTTAGCAAAAGAAATAAAATGCATGCATCAAATCCATGAAATCAGTTTTAAAATATTTTGGTAAATACGATACATTTCATATATTTCCAGATGCAATCAATTTTAAATAATTTTTCTCTGAAAATTATACGAAATGAAATGGTTAACAAATGGAACAAGAAATGTTTCTTTTAACTCTTGTTTTAACATTAACCCTTCAAGTGTTTTGACGAGATATCTCATCAATATTCTGGTCAGTTTTGCAAATGACACGATGCATCGTTGAGACAAAATTGCCCTATTAATCCAAGGGAATGAAGATATAAGTTGGAAAACAAGCTTTTCTTTGCCCAGAATAGGTTACAGTTTGAAACGGGGTGTACAGTTTTTGACGCGAAGATAAACCATCAGAAGAGGGTCGAAGAATGGAAAGTTTTCAAACTTGTAGGTTACTAGGGGGCTCCGCCCTCTGCTCATTTACGCTTTTTCAACTTTGACACTTAATAAACCCTAAACTAATAACCGCATCAGAAAAAAGATCTTTACAATTGTCCTGGGAACACGATGAAGAACAAACTATGTTAATTTCATATTTTTCTGATCCGTACTTTCTCGAGAAACCGTCTAAGAATCGAGCTAAACAACACAGTTTGCAATCCTGCGACAGCGGCGGCGGTAACTTTTTTTTTAATATAGAGAGAATATCAATGTTAAAACCAGCCTTTAAACTTTTCTTAATATATTAGAGAACCAAATTCAAGCAACACTTTATTTCCTATAGTATGCAGGAAAGGTTGATTTGTTTTTGGTTTTATGACAAGACAGAAAATATCAAGTGACAAACATATATACATACAAGGAAAGTTTTTACTGTCACAAAAGAGGAAAAATATACTGAGGAGGAATAGAACCTGACAGAGAGTAATAAAAAATTTGCCACCTACAACTCGCAGATTGTTATTGAATAGGTCATACCAGCTTAATCAAGACGACCCTTGTACAGTAATAGTATTGTTAAGTTTTGTTGCTCTTGGTCAATTAAAACATTCACATTTTCCAAAAGTTAAAAATATATATTTCTCATAAATTTAAAGTTAACAATAAATTTTTCCTTCATTTGATGTTGGACACATTAAATATAATCTTATTCTGAGAAAATTCAAATGGAGCCTCCATTATCTCATTAATCTTTTGAGGGGTTAACAAGCGTCTATCCATTCTGCAAGCTGCGGTCTTCCTTGTATGTCTTCCAAGCGATTTTTACCCTCTTGACGAATAAAATGTTTCCTTGAATTCTTTCAATCAATAGACGTGGTTATTTAGTCATTATGTATGGCAACAATCAACACTATACTACTCGGAAGTGTCGTGACCTTCAAAGGGTAAGGTATGCGAGCATAAGCTCAAAAGTTCACTTATTAAGCACCCGGAGTACATCAGACTCGTATAATTATCAAATTATTGTTTTTATTTCATTATTCAATATTTCATTAAATTTATTTTTATGTATAAAGTAAAATTATTTCAACTAAGTTAGGCATGAATTAATAAGCTACACAGATATTCGAGAGTGTTTCAGATGATAGTAGTCAGCTGACCCTCGTCAATAGGATCAAAACTGCTTAAAGGCAGGGAAAACAGAGTTGAAAAGTAGAAATATGCGTGTAAACTTCTCATTGGGTTAATCAAACATATTGAACTCCTTTATTAATTAAGAAACACTTTCAATTTTGTTTTAACTCATAATTGTGAAAATGGTCCATTATTTAATGTTTTAACCGCATTTAAAAATGAACCTATACTCTGTTTCACCTTAACTTGTCAGTATTGGGAAAGGCAGAAATGATGTTCATCCGCATGAAAAATAATTCCAACTTGATTTGGAATTTAAAATAAAGAAAATGCATATAAACGTGTAAAAATTGTCCTACAATGAAGGAGTGATTTTTGAACCTTTATAATCGGTTATTTATTTGTAAAAAGCATTTTTTTTTGACCGAAGCGAATGAATATATCCGAAACGGAATTCTAAACCGGTTTCCATGGTAACATTTCTGGCGAGCTAAATACGCTTTCCGGCCAAGTCTGCGCCATTTCGCTCTGCGTCTTTGCTAGCGTGTGTATTTACGTTCATATCTCTCTTGTGCTATTTTATTGGAGTGTGTTTGATACTCTGAACATGGCTGAAAAAGGAACGTCACCATCCAAGCTGTATACGCCATCAAAGCAAGGAAAATCAATTGGTAGTGGAGCTCGCAGGAACATATTGAATGTTTATTCTAGACTTCGAGAAGAAAACCATAGTGATTCCATTAACCAAATCGTCGGAAAGGTGTCTCAACTAACTGGTGTTTCCAAAAGAACTGTTTTTCGTTTGAAATAAGAAAAGAAGACGACAAGTCCTTTGAGTACTCCAGGAAAAAAACGACCTTATGCCGTTGGAAAAAGAACAAGAATGATGAAATATGACAACTTTACTTTATCGTGCATCCGACGAAAAATTCATGATTGTTTTCGTCGAAATGAAATTCCTACATTGGACAAAGTTCTAAATGAAATTAACAATGATAAGGATATTTTTTCGACAAACATTAGCCGAAGTACACTGTACAGGATACTGAAAGATTTGGGATTTTCCTTTGAAAAGCGAAAAAGGCAGGCTATGCTTTTAGAAAGACACGACATAATTTTATGGCGAAGAAATTATTTACGAAAAATTAGAGAACTGAAGAATGAAAATGCTTCAATCTATTATTTAGATGAAACATGGGTGAATGAAGGACACTCACAAAGTCGAGTATGGCAAGACAAAAACATCAAAAGCACCAATGAAGCTTCCTCTTCAAGTTTGACAACAGGCTTGGCTGCACCAAAAGGAAAAGGAAGAAGACTCATCATTACCCATATCGGAAGTGATGAAGGATTTGTACCTGATGCGGCTGACATTTTTGTAGGAAAAAAATCCGGTGACTACCACGAAGAAATGGATGGTAACCATTTTGAGAAGTGGTTTGAAGATATCATGCCTAAATTGAAACGAAACAGCTTTGTAGTGATGGACAATGCCCCCTATCACTCGGTGAAGAAAGAAAAAATTCCGACGACATCTTGGAAAAAAAGTGCAATTCAAGAATGGCTATCGTTGAAAAACATTACGTGGAACCAGGACATGATCAAGATTGAACTGTTGAAAAAAGTTAGCGAAATCAAACATATGTTTGATAAATACAGAGTTGAAGAAATTGCCGAAAAATTTGGACATAAGGTTTTGAGACTTCCCCCGTATCACTGTGAGCTTAATCCCATTGAAATGATATGGAGTCAAGTAAAAGGACACGTTGCCAGGGAAAACAAGACTTTTAAACTGAACGATGTGAAGGATTTAGTCATCCAAGGGATTGAAAAGGTCTCTGTACAAAATTGGAAAAACTGCATAAACCATGTTACTGAAAAAGAGAAATACATGTGGGAAGTAGATGGACTTGTGGATGATATTTGGGAAAGTAAGAACTTGGTAATTTCTTTTAATAGTGAGTCTGATAGCGATTCGGAAATGTTAAGTGATGATGATGTGTAAATTCATGTGATGAATAAGTATATTATAATGTAAATAGATTTGTTATGATGTTTGCTATGTTTTACATATATTGATGATGTATAAATGCATGTGATGAATAAGTAAAACGTAAATATAGTTTTCTCATTGTAACTACTATTCATGAAAGAGATTGGTTTCTTCTGTACACTTTCTTGTAAACTATTTTAAATTATTCATAAAATTAATAATTTACTACTAATCAACCCGACACCGTTCCGCGAGTTTCAGAATATGTTTCACACATATAAGGTTTATTTTTTTTTAACTCTAATTTTTTTAAAATGGTTTCATTTTTTTTATTATTGTATGTGTATTCACTATATTTGTATTTTTTATATTCTATTTATTTATTGTGAATGTATTTTATATCCTCTATGTTATATGTATTTTTATTTGTTATTTACTTTCTTTAATATCAGAATAAATTTGATTTAATTTGGAGACTATATTTTGCTGTTAAGAAAAACACATATTTTAGCAGACGACGCACTCTCCCCTACCTTGTCCAACCAAATGTAAGACCAAAGGAGTAATTAAATTGGATTAATTTCCTTTAATAAAATTATTAAAATTGAAAAAAGAAGTATTAATCAAGGTGTTTAGCTTTCAGGTAAGTAAATTCAAAAAATGAATTTTATGGTTCATCACATCTTTAAATAGACTGTTTTTTTAAACAACATTTATTGTAAAAAAATTTTAAATATATATATTTTTAAATAACTAAAAATAATACTCATTTAGAAAAATCAAAACGCATTTATATTAACATAGAGTAGCTTTTTGTTTAATTAACAAATGTAATGCAAGAGCCATTAGAAATTAAAGATCTGTGAAACGTATAGAATTTCCACGTGCATTTTATCTCTCCTTGCCAAAAAGGGCGAATTTCCTCGCTTATAGCTGACTTCTTCTGACATTGTAACCCTAGTTTCTACGACAACGGCTGTGATGCGGTCAACGTAGCCTTTACTCTACTGACAAGTTAAGGTGACACAGAGTATAATGTATAAGAGAAAAAGGTCCCAGTTTCGTTTGTTAAACACTTCATCTTGCATACCTTGCAAAAATTCATGATTACCAAAACAAATTTAAAATGTTTTTTTTTTAAATGCAATTTGTTTTAGATTTATTATATTTCATTAGTTAATATCTGCTACTTCAAAAACGTTTAAATTTTTTCCTCACTGTCCTGGTTTGATTAGTCACACTACTAGTATTTTTACAGTTCGAAGGGTAATTAGTAGATAATCCTCATTGTTTTGAAAAAATTCAAATGAACGTCCACCATCGCCTTAAGTATGTGAGCAAGAGTCTACAAACTAGTGTAAGACTATCGGACTTTTTAAGGGGTTGGGCAGTAACCTTTAAACGCTTAAGTTTCGATAAAAAGTGGTCGAAGTTTCAATGCAAAAAAAATAGTTAATTTTCAGTGAATTCTTTTCAATTTCAGTATTTCTATAATATGAATTTTATTTTGTAAAAGGAAATCTCTTTATAGTTTCGCTATCATTTAAATTTTTATTTTTTATGAACAAAAATATTTTTGTCCAAGGGTTATTTTGCAGATTACAAGATTTGTCAGAAACTAATTACTCAAGATAATGAAATTTTGTACATTTCTTATAGAATATCTTCTAAGATCTTTTAATTAACCTTTAATTAAAATAATAGGCTCACAATTGATTTATTGATTTAAAATTTTTTAAATCCTTATCACTGGTGTACACATCAGAATATTATTGGAAAATCCCCAAAAAATTTTAAGGACAAATCACTTTATGGGTAATGAGTTCTAAAAAGCTGTGCAAAGTTTCATTACTGGTAATTAGTTTCTTAAATTTTCTTGCGAACCGCAAAACTGCACTCGGTCAAAAATGGTTCTTATATTTTTTGTGTGTCCATAAACATAATTGTTAGGAAGTGAAGTTCGTTCACATTCTTCAATGCCGTAACTATTTGGAAAAGAGAAAGTACCATGCCGTTTATGATAGAAGTTGACACTATGTTTTGGTTAGTCGTAAAGACGTCCTGTTTTTAAGCACCTATCATTTAAGATCGTCTCCTTTTAACTCTGCGACACTTTTTCATTTCTCCCTTGACCTGATTTCCACACAAATCCCATCTGCAGATGAAAGCGTTGCATGGAGGAATATCAGAGTCTGTGTGCATACAAAGTAAATTCTAACCTCCTGTTAGTAAACAGACCTGATGCCTTACCTAAAAATAGAATTAGCGTGAGGGGAGTGTATTTGAAGAAATGTAAAAAATGCGTCGTTTATAAATCTGGCTGCACACTCTTTCTGCCAAATTATCAATTTCAAAGAACTCCTTAGCTCAATTTAGTTCAATTTCCCCTCCTATTTAACGACCTTTTTTTCTCGAGAAGTAAATAGTTTGCCGTGTAAATTAAAGCTGACATTCCGGAAACTTGATGTAGTGTGTTGTTTCGGATTCCGACTTCTTTAGCATGATTGATAAGCAGGACAAGGATTTTGTTGACATGTCAGCGGTTTGTTAGATCTTAGACAATGAAGGTTTAGACATAGATCCCGTTTGGGATCTCCTGATTACAGAAATGCAACTTTTATATAAAATATACTTCATAACTTTTGTTTTATTTTGTCATTTTCGTATACAGGTAGTTGAGACAGAAATCGAGTTTGTAATTTCCGGACTACTTAATTTAGAGTTTATAAGTGTTTAAATTTCGCTATTTATGATTTATATAGGTCATTTTCGTAGACAATGCCTGTTTAGACAGAAATACCGCTTGCAATCTCCTGACTATAGAAATGTAAATTTTTTAGGTAATATATATTTCACCTTTTTTATTTACTTTGGTCAAGTTTGAGATTTATAGGCCATTTTTTTTAATTTTTAAGTTGGATTGTATCTTATCATTTTGGGCACTGACCATATTTGGACAAGCTACATCAAACACAAGACAGACAAGGCAAGTTTTGGACCAGCTAATCGAAACACAAAACAGACAATTCCAAGTATTGGACAAGCTACGCCAAAAACAAGACAGATAATGTCAAGTATTGTACAAGCTATGTTAAACACAAGACAGACAATGCCAAGTTTTGGATAAGCCAATCCAAACACAAAGCAAGTATTAGATAGACAAAGTACAGTATTAGATACACAACAACCAACGAAGGCAAAAAGTCGAAGTCCTATGTAAAGGCGAGGGTTAAATGGGAAGTATCCTTGTGATCTGTTTGCCAGTGGGAAAACAGATCACAAGGGTACCTCGGTTAGATATTTTTAGGAAATGTTAAGGTAATTTTTCGAGGTTTTAGCATCGTGCTTTATTTTTTGTCGCCAGTTGTAATCAAATTTTCGTTGAAACATTCCAAGTCGCGAGGTTTTAGCATCATGCTTTATTTTTTGTCGCTGGTTGTAATCAAATTTTCGCTGAAACATTCCAAGTCGCGATCTTTCATCCTTGTTTAGTTTCTACTATGAAACACATTACACATGACGCATCTGCTAGTTTCATGAGCCAAAAAAAAAAAAAAAAAAAAAAATAGAGAACCGTGATCTTTTTTTTTTTTTTGCAAAACAAATCTTTTCTACAAGTTTGTATTTTTCGGTGAATCACAACGCCGTAAACGAGGCTGGAAGAGTTTTTCTCTAGTTTTGACAGACCAAACAACTCTTTTGGAGTTGTTTGTTGAAAGGTTTAACCCTTCAGATGTCACAAGATTTCCGAGCAGTATAGGATTGATTTTGCTCACCAACACAAATACTGACTTATTAAAACATCCATTAATTGAAGAAATCCATGACTATTTCGAATTTTAGAAATATTCTATTGGACCTTTCTTTCTTTCGGTAGGTGGTTAATTATCATCACACTGGAAGAACACAACAGGCTATTGGCGATGGTCCGGGATCAATCCCGAAGGGGAAGATTCAAGGACAAAGCCTCGTAGTTTTGAACTATGGTCAGATGACGATAACAACACCTGAGCTGCCATCCCACTCTTCAAACTTCCACACCACACCAAATCGAAACAGTAAACGAAACGGAAACGTAATACTTGAGGTTTTTAGGATACAGATTTAACATGCACCAGCCCTTGTCTGATTGTCTTTGACTGTATCGAGTTTAGAACTAGTAACTATCCGGTTTTATTCCGATGCTCTATCAACTGGGCTTAGCGGACTTGACATTTCCTTCGATAGAATTCTTTGTAAATATATATCTTATCGGTCCTTTCCTTAGAATACAATTCTTTGGAAAGATTCTATCAGTTCTTTCCTTGGAATAGAATCATTTTGAAAGATTCTATTAGTTATATCCTCAAAATAAAACCATTTGGGAACCATTCTATTGTCTTTTCCATACAATGGAATTCTTTGGAACAATTCTATTCCTCCTTTCCTTAGATTAGAATCCTTTTCGATGATTCTATTACTCATTTCCATAGAATAGAATCATTTGGAAATATTCTATCATTCCTTTTCATAGAACAAGATTCTTCAGAAAAATTTCATACGTCTTTTCTTCAGAACAGAACTTTGATAGAGGCTTTTGGTCAAGAAGTTCAAAATTATCGTAAGCAGTAATTTTGCATTGGGTTTTAAAAAAGCTAAAATTCTCTAAGCGATCTAAAATATTTACTAAAAACAATCCGTAGCCTGTAACAGTTTTTATGACTAAAGAAGTAAAGTGATTATTCTAAGGTATTAGATAAAGCATACGTAAATGTTTCGCGTAAATATGTACAACAGACTGCGTGCTGGTGGTATTGCGCCGGTACACAACACATAAATGCTACGAAGGAATTACCTGTTTAAATGACCACTTATGGTCAGCAAATGAATTATTTTGCATTCACATAAAAAAGAGATAGCTGTTAAGGCAGATTTTATTTACAAACCAAAAATAATTTGCTCATCGAAAGCAAAATAATTTTATTTTTAGGCCATCTTTCACATTTTAGGTAATTTTTAGTTTATTTTTATACTCTATATTTTCATAGTATAGTTGGGCCACTGTTAGGATATTCCCTCAACTCGGCTATAAATTTTTTTTTATTCTTTAAATACCTGGTACTGCGGTAGCCCTGTTGGAAGAGTAACGGACTAGCAACTAGAGGGTTCCGAGTTCGAACATAACTAAAAACTATCTTCTACAAAGCGGGCTGGTGCACATTAAATCTGTCAGGGCCTCAAACGTCCTCACGTTGGTGTGGTGTGGAAGTTTGGAGAGTTGGGTGTCAGATCAGGTGTGATTTCATCATCTGACCGTGGTTCAAAATTACGTGGTGTTATCCTCGATCTTTCCCTTAGGAGGTTGATCCCGGACCGTTAATTAAATACCTACATACCAATTTTTAAATACCTTAAAAATGTTTAATCACATTTGAAATATATACACTTGTCTACTTTTTAACTAGTTGGGCCACTGACAGTATTTCCCGACTACATTACAAAAACACACACTTACTTTAAATTTCTTTAAATACCTAAACATCTATAAATCTTTTAAGAAATGTCTTCACCTCCCTACATTTTTGACCCCCTAGTTGATGATATATTCCCGACTTGGATAAAAAAAAATACTTTAAACAGCTAGATGGTTTCCTACAAGGAAAAACATTGCTGAGTTGATTATAACTTCAATGCTTCAATATGATATTGAAATTGATTTGAGGTTGGTTTTGAGAGTTTTAGGGTGCAAAGCCCATATTTGGCCATACTTCACCAGGCACAAGAGTTACAATATCAAGTAATAGACATTCATACACAATGAAAGTTTTACGATTATTTGAGGATTTAACTAAAATTATAACTTATTAGGATTATAGCAATATTTTAAAAGAAATCTTTAATGCAGTAAACAAATGAGTCACCAATAGCATTTGTGCTACTATTAATTTATCGACACTTTTCTAAGAAGACTGAAATGTTGAGAAACAGACAGGCATTCGAAAATGTAAGATGATATATTTTGAGATCCAATCTTTTATGCAATAATTGTTAATAACTAGTTACAATATAAGAGAATAGTTAACAAAACTCATCTTTATTTTTCTGATACTTGAAACTGTACGCATTAGTTTTCAGTGGAAGTTCAGATCAGTTCATCAGAATGGATGTGAAGTTCTGATTATTTATCAAATGTTCCAAAAGAAGAAGAATAGTAAATTAATTGTTCGAATATAAAATAATAGTAAAACGCATCTCTACTTTTCTGAGACTTGAAAAGGTACGCATTCGTTTATAGTTGAATAAATTAACGTACCAATAATGATTATTTCTAAATGTTCAGAAAGTAGAATAATAGTTTATAAATAGTTAGATTATAAAATAATAATTTAAATGCATCTGTTGTTTGGGATTTGATACAGTACGCATTCATTTTCAATGGAACAATTGAATGTACAAAAATGATTATTTCTAAATGTCCGAAAAGAAAATTAATAATTAATTAATAGTTAGAATATAAAATAATAGTTTAAACGCATCTTTATTTTTGGACACTTGGATACGTTTTCGGCTGAATAAATGAATATACAGTAATGATTATTTCCAAATGTTCCAAAAAGGAAATAATAGTTAGTAAATAGTTAACAGACATCTTCCCTTCTTCAGAGTTTTGAATCAGTAAGCATTCGTTTTCAGTAGAATAAATAAATGCACAATAACGATTATTTCCAAATGTTTCAAAAGAAAATCACAAGAAATCACTCAGCATTTCAATTTCAGATTTGCGGATAATAAATTCATAGCTTTCCTACCTTTGTAAAAGAGTTGAATATCAAGAAGCAGCTACACAGCCATTATACCGATCAAATAAAAATAATCCATTCAGTGCAAAGTCGAATTCATTCATAAACTACATTAAAATAATTACGCTGAAAGGACTGTATCAAGCATGAACGCATGGGCGTATCCGTTATACCAAACAACGACGTTTCATTGCGCTTGAAAAAGATTTCCTGCCGAGTAGCTTACGAGTATTTAGATAAAGCCTATATTTTTTACCTTAACATTGATTTGTGAAGAAAAATGATACGAAGTCTTCGTCTTTCTTGCCGGTTTCAATCTTTTAGTCCTTTGGACTGCGAAGGAAATCATCCAACTGTATAATTCGGGAGACACTAGATATGATAAGTTTTATAAGCTTGCTGTTACCAGCTATAAAATACGAGACTTCGAAGCAGAATAGCATGTTTGAAGGAGTTTGATACAAATATACGGCATCCAAGGTTGCTCATAAAATTAAGAACACTACTTTAATAAGCGAAGTATTAATTTTATAGCAGCCTTGGTAATTTTATGAGCAATCTAATAATATCAAAGTTCAAAGTGAGATATCTAACGTCCGTTCAAATGCTTTTTTCAGTTTTTTGAGTCACATATAGCATGCAAAAGTGTGAAATCCCGCAAGTCCAAAAAATTTGATTTCGGTTATTCTGTCAACACGCGCAGAAATTCATCTTCATCTGTTTGGTCTAGATAGTATATTAAATATAATATCTAGTTGAAAAACTAACAGTTAACTAGACAGATACAGATGATTTTTTTTTGTTTATGCTGACAGAATAACCCGAAATCAAATTTTTTGGACTTATGAGGTTTCACACTTTTGCCGACGATATACTTTCTAGTCGTAGTTTCCAAATTGTACTGAATAATTGGTTTTCAATGTGTTATGCACTAAAAGGAATCATCAGAATTCGATGAAATTTACAAGGGTGGTAAAGTGCTTATGAATAAGTAAATGATTAAAATATACGATATTGTACTCAAATTTTGTTGAGAAAAATTAAAAAAAGTGGTATCATTCAGTAAGGTGTATAACCGCCATTAGTCATAATGCAGCATGCCGAGCGCCTTGGTCGTGTGTCATACATGCTCTTTATGAAGTCCTGCGACAGTCCATTCCATGCTGCTTGAACCCTGTCACGTAGTTCCAGCAGTTTACGCGGTACGGGTGGAGTGGCGACATCTCGTCCAATGGCATCATTCTCGATCGGGGACAGGTCCGATGAGTATGCCGGCCATGGTAAAATATCGTTGTGTCGTAAACAAGCTCTAGAGACGACAGTAATATTTGATCTAGCATTGTCTTGTTGAAAAAGCGGGTGAATTTGGAAGTTCAGGAATGGGAGCGTAACTGGCTGTAAAATTTCTTGTATGTAACGTTGGCCTGTCAAGGAGCCCGTAACGAATACCAAAGGTGATTTGGCATCATACGCAATTGCACCCCACACCATGACAGCAGGTCTAGACGTGTGACGCTGTACAACACAACAAACCATGAATCTTGGCACTGACTACGTTGCCTCCACTCACATAACATTGTCATTTCGATCCAGACAGAAGTGAGATTCGTCAGTGAAAACCACACGATGCCATTCGACGCCCCATGTCCGTCTGGTACGACACCATTTAATTTATGACGACAGCGATGCAATGCTGTTAAAGGCAGTCGTCGTAACGGTCTATTTGAGTTTAGTCTCACGTCGTGAATCCGTCGCAACAGCGTGATTCGAAATGAATTTGTTGCCCTATTGGATGTTCTTTTATGCCCCGGTATCCAGCGTGTTTTAAAGCTGCCTTGCGCGTGGCGCATGCTCAAACGATTCTGAAAATTTGATCATTTGGATCTCCAACACAGATGAACCGCTCCTCCAAATTCCATTTATACCAGTCTATTCCTTCCGGATCAATTTTCTTTTGTCTTAGAGTGTAGTTTCCTGTAGATTTGGGTTAACAAGTTCACCATATTTGAGTAGATAATGATGCGGAAACTTTTATACACCCATATCTCACTTTCAGCGTTTTGTATGATGTGACGGTCTTCTCGACGACTGGTCTGTCGAAGGCGTCCTGAGCCTGGTCGCCGTGTAAGTGACGTCTCTTCTGTCCACTGGTCCCAACACCTCCTCACAATAAAATCAGAACGGCCTACTTGACGAGATACTCGCTGAGCCGACCACCCAGCTTCCATCATCCCGATGATTTTTACCCTTTCTAACTTTGACAGCTGCTCATATTGTCTTCGATGGCTTCGTAACGGCATGTTTACCTCAGCGTTCCTTTGCAAAAGATTATGTACACTCAAACAAGCTCTACTTACCTGTTCCATACACCAAGGAGAACGAAGTTCAACGCCCTCTAGTGGCATTACGCAATGCGCAATCACGCTGCATTTCTAATCATTTGCATAT
This sequence comes from Metellina segmentata, assembly GCA_947359465.1. Classification (NCBI taxonomy): domain Eukaryota; kingdom Metazoa; phylum Arthropoda; class Arachnida; order Araneae; family Tetragnathidae; genus Metellina; species Metellina segmentata. Next base: position 67,819,353 of record OX375872.1, on the reverse strand, counting down.
CTGGCCGACATGTACCTTCATCCAAGTTTCGTTACGATCCCACAATTATTTCTTGGTGCGCAAATTTTTATGGCAATGAGTGTACTTGTATGTGGCTGTCAACAACTTCAGCTCATGCTGAAACTTCCCAGCGCGTTCCTCATTAGTGCGTGTTATGTAAAAATGATACTACTATGCCAAAAATAAAAAAAAGTCTTAGAATTAAGGGAAAAAAATTCTTAGAAACTGGCTTGGCCCGATCGTGTTACTTCAAAATGACTCGCTTAAAAATAGAATGAAATATTTATTTTGAATTCGTGTTAAATTCAATTCGTGTAAAAAAAGTAAGGTGTATGTACGAAAACTTATAATTGCGTAAGAATTACGTATAAGTATAAGAGGCACTTTCTGTCAAGCTAAATGCAGGTGGTGGTGTTCCTGTGATGATTCGTGTTTCTTTTTTGTATTCCGATCGTGACATCACTTGGCTTGGTTTTCTTATACAGTTTCAGCACTTGGCCAATAAAAATTTTGAAGAAACAATTTCGAATCGATATATGATAGTTGACTTGTCAACGGTTCCGGCTCAAATCGGACCTAAGGTTGACAGAAAATAAAGAGCCGGACCACATATCTTCAGCTCACACATTCACGGGTCGACCACGTCTACTCCCCGTCGAGTCCACCCAATTAGGGCTTTTCGGGCGGCGCGTCACAGGGCCTACTTGTCATGTTTCTCATTAGAGGCTTTCCCTGGCTTCCGCCAATCCGCTGTGGGTTTTTAATAACTCGGTACGGAGGGGTCTGCTTCCATTCGAAGAAGAAGACTCGTCAACGGTTATCACAGTAAACGCCTAAGTCACCAAAACGGCGATAAACTGCATTTTAAGGAAACAGCGATGTGTATAATGCGAGAGCATTTGGGTAGTGGCGGCTGGTTTGTTTACATTGAAAAGCCTTCTCATGGAACAATAAAAATCGCTTGATGTTTTATGTTTTGATAAAAAGATGTTTTTGGAAAGTACTGATACACCATTTTCAAAATAGTATACGTTTAATTAATCGAAATATACTCTCGGTAGAATATCGTCTGTAGTATAACTGTTTTGAAACTTGATGACATGTATCAATTTAATAAAAAATTATTTTTTAAATCCAACTAGGTTGGTTAGTTGTTTTGGGATTTTATGGCACAAGGTATTTGGCCATGCTGCGCCAGACACAAGACAAGCAATGTAGACATACACACACATGAAAGTTTTACTGACATAGAAGAAATATACTCAGGGAGGTATGTAGTTGACAGGAATCGAACCTGCATCGTCTATCACTCGAAGGTTGCTAGCGCAGTGGACATACCCACGGCCCCAAATCCCAACTAGAAAATATTTAAGTTAGGATTTAATTACCATCACACTGGAGCAACATACCGGGCTATTGGCGATAGTCCGGGATCAAACCCAAAAGGAAATAACCGAGGACAACACCATGTAATTTTGAACCACGTTCAGATGACGAGGCAATACTTGAGCCGACACCCCGCCTATCCAAACAACCACACCACGCCAACGTGACTTAGGCAGAAGGAAATAAGCCGGTATCATTTTCTTTGTGTGAAATAAATGGTAGAATCCATTCAACGTAGAGAATTATTTCGTGACATTTGAATTCATTTGAAGGCACAGTTTCTTTTATTTTAAATTAAATTTATTTCGTCGTCACACCCATGCAATTATTCGTTGGAGTGTCCATTATTTGAGAGGCATTGAAAAGTTTCGGAAAATCTCTATCCCATTACCCTCTTCAAAAGCTGCTTATAATGAAGCAAACGCGAAAGGTTTGGAAATATTGCCGGAATAATATTGAAGTTGGTTAGATGGTATTACGGGGTATATATTCACAGAATATACATAAGCTAAGCATATCCAGTATACGGGGAAATATTTCAGAATTCAAATGTTGAAATAACACGGCTATAGTATGCTTTCGCTGTATACAGCGTGTTTCAAAACTTCTAGTACAAACTTAACCCTCCAGGTGGTTTCGACGAGATATCTCGTTCTGCAAGATCTGACCAATTTTGCAAATGACGTGATACTTCGTCATTAAAATACTGTCAATTATTTTATGACGACGAGATCAAGAACTGATCAGTTTTCTTCTGATGACGAGATACCTAGTAAATCAAGATAAGATCAGTTTTCCTAATAATAAGATACTTCGTCGAGACAACCACTTGGAGGGTTAAAAACAGGAAATAAACAAAAATCTAACAGTATTCGCGAATTGGGATGTAGGCCCGTAAGTATACTTTTGGAGCTCGAGGGATTGGCTGGATTGCACCTGCTGTTTAGCCACCACGATTACCTGACGTATTATGCGTAAAGGAGTACAAGACATTTGCTATAACAATAGTAGACCTTCCCATGCATAGTTTAAATTTTTATTCTTAAGTCGATCCTAAGCTTTTAGATCCTAAAACTTGAGCACTTTGTTTCGAAAGATTTAAATCACGTACTAAATCGTTTAACTCACTTTTCGTGAATTTTTGTGGTTCAATATCAGTTGCTTGGTTTGTGTACACGATTTCGGGTTGATCACTGCTCAATTCTTGAGAATCAGATGATAAATCAAGAGATGTAGGAGGTAGAGGCACAGGTAAATATGGACCGTGCGGTACAGGCCTAGTAGCTGAAATAATAATTTCCGGGAACACATTTGCTTTGTTTTTGCTATTGTAGCCTTTTATTTTTGTTAAACAAAAATAGCAATCCTCATGACTAGCTGGCTCTCACCATACCATTGGAATAGCAAAAAGAAGATATTTTATTTTACCTTGAGTCCATCTCCGTAAATGTTCAACACATGTGTGACAAACTATATGTGGGGCCCATTTCTTTTCCTGGTCACCAAGTTTCATACTGAAGTAATCATAATATGCTTTTTTAACGAAATCAATTATAATCCGCTGCCTTTTTTTGACTTCGTATCCACTACAGATATAACAAAATGAGTTCGGGTTATTTATACAACCTCTTGATGCCATATTGCTATAAGAAACTCACAAAACAAACGTAAGATACCAATAAAAGAACAAAATAAACGTACGTTCTCACGATAAATGCGCGGGAGAAAATTGCGCCTTCTCAGGCAATATCAACACATAAAGTGGCGCCAACTATAATAATGTTTCACATCCTTTAGTGCAGTGTTGTATTTTACATTTATTAATGTCATTTTACTAAGAAATAATTTTTTTTATTAAGAATGTATTTTATTTAATAAATATTACACATTAATTTTATTAAGAGGCTCCACCTCCTTTTTTGTTTTGTGAAAAAACTGTGGGTGATAGCGAAAACCTAATTCATATTTGTGATCAGCGTGACTGATTTACTAAGAAAAATGTGCTCTTCTACAAACCCCAGATTTGTGTTGACCTGTGTAATGTAAATAGAAGAAAACATATCAAAGTTATGTTAGTTGAAAGCAAAAGTTAAAAGTCAACTAAAACGGGCTAGTTATAATAAAGCGCTAAAGGATTAAACCCTTTAACAAGTAATGAACATAGTTGAAATTAATTGTAAGCAAGTTTATTGAATGAGGATGTCGATGTTTTCCGATAGGAATTTTATATTTAGCATAATATTTGCTTGTGCTTGGTTGTTGCTTGCCGTGTTTGCTGCCTATGCCCTGTAATTTTCGTCTGTTGGTTGTGATAGATGATGGAGACACGTGAGGGGGCAGTTAAAAACGTAGTGGTTTGGCGTACCTATTTGTCCGCAAAGGCAGTTGCTTAATGAGGACCGAGATAACAGACAATGCTTCTATTCTTATCACGGCTTCACTGTTCAGTGTCACTTGTACTTCTCTTCACACGGCGCCCCACACTCAGCCGCTAAAGGTACCACATAACAGTTCACGGTCGCAATCATTTCATTAGCTGACCACGCATGCGGGAGTATGCCCATGATCTTCACCTTCTGAGGGTGTCACGCGAAATTCCACTTTATAACCTCCAATCTTCACCAATACATAGCCACCTTTACCTTTCTTGACCAATAGAATTTCACGAAAAGATTATATTCTAAGGAAAGGAGCAATAGAATCTTTCCAAAGGAAATGAGCGACAAAATCGCTCCAAAGGATTCCATTTCAAGGAAAGGAGAAGTAAAATCGTTTCAAGAATCTAATTTAAGGAAAGGAGCAGTAAAATATTTCCAAAAGGTTCTATTCTAAGGAAAGTATCAAAATACAATCTTTTTAAATGTTTAAAGAAACCATGGAATCTTTCAACCAATAGATGTGTTTGTTTAGTCAACAAGTGTGTTGCGGGATAAAAGCAATACCATACTATTCTGAAATCTCGTGACCATCAGAAGGTTCATACAGCTCTCACGGTCTCACCAAATCAGAAATCTAACAGCCAGCTGTAGCTTCTATCTAATTCAGCCAATGCTATAGTCTGAAGAAAAGTATTGTTGCAAACTTAGTCACTACAACAAAAATCAACAAATAACATAGTATTGTATCTAGCAGTTTAACCTATCTCAACCACGAAGCATATTTTGGTATACAAAGTTTGGCATTGTCTTTCCCACGTCTTGTTTGAAATCCCACACATTGTTGGCACTTCACTCATTTGTTCATGTATCTCTTAACTCTCCTAGTGATTATCTTGACGAGGTAACTCGTTATTAGCAAAACCATTAGCAGATCTGGTGAACGAGTTATATTTTCATTAGAAGAAAATTGACCTTTACTTAAAACTTAACTTAAATTTAACTGACCGTCAACATAAAAAAAGTCGGCAATATCTTGACGACGGTATATCTCGTCATTAGCAAAATTGATCAGATTTTGATGGACGAGATATCTCGTCAAAACCACTTGGAGGTTTAATATTTTTGAACCATTTTACTCTTTCAAAATATTTGTCCAATTCAAAAAGTATACCACGCCAAATTGATTTTTTCGATGAAAAACATTGGCCAAATTTAATTACACAAATTTGCTCTCTATCGTGATACGCAATAACCAAATTTAATTCAGTAAACCTATTATTAATAGCATAATAGCCTTGTATCTGATGTTTACCGAAAACAAATCCATCCATCAAAGAAATCGACTTCTTTCCCAATAACAAACATGACTACAAATCATTGTATGAAAGATTTTCAGTTCTCGTGATCTTGTCTGTTCGAAGAACCGCTATGAAGTTTTATCAGCTTATGTTCAAGGGATGAATGAAGGGAATGCCAATAATACAAACATCTATCACTCTTGGCCTGTTCTCTTTATTTAAAGCCATAATCTCTTGTTTTCCCTTCAGCTGCCTCAAGAGTTGGTTCGATCTTCTCTTTTGAAAGACACTGCTAGATAATTTACATCCAGAGCAATAAACATTTTAATATTTTGTATGAAAAAATAAATTTTTGCTTCAACTCTCCGAGATTTTTGAGTAATGAAGTGTTGGTTTTACTCCACACACTTAAAAACCCAGAACTTTCTAAGGAATCCATAAGAATCTTTCAACCATAAGAAATTTTCATTTGGTTATTTCCTCGGAACATAATCTCTTTTTGAAACGATTCCATCAGTCTTTTCCTTAGAATAGAATTGATCGGAATGATTATATTGGCACTTTTCCTTAGACGACAATCCTTTGGAAAGATTCTAATGGTCCTTTGGTTTAATGTAAATATAATTCTTCGAAAGGGTTATGTGTGTGTAGGCTTCAGGTTACAAGGGGAAAATCATACGTATGAACCATTCAGTGGGTTGAATATATTTGTTTCTATTTCACAGTACACGTCTATCACTCTCGGTTTCACTCTTCATTTATAGCCATTATCCTATATCATGTGTTTCTTTCCTCTCCTTCAAGAGTAGGTTCGAACATATCTTATACCAGACACTTCTAGATAAGCCCGAAGCTATAAAACTTTTAAAATTTATAGTAAAAAATAAACATTTGCTTTTACGCTTTGAATGAGCAGTTTAGTGTATCAAAGTATGATACATTGTCAAGAGAGAGATACTATTTCTCCTTTCCTTAGAATAGAATCCTATGGGAAAATTCTATAGCTTATTTCCTTAGAATTGAATCCTTTAGAAATATTTCATTTTCGTTTCCTTAAAATAGAATACTGTGGAAAAAAAATTTCGTTCTCATTTCCTTAGAATAGAATAATTTTGAAAGATTTAATTGCTAAGGTCAAAATTGGATAGAAGTTTGAGATTGCATGGGGAACTTATGCGTCCCAGTAGGCCAAGATTCACCAATAAGAATATATCGAAGGGTTAGAGTTCTAAAAACATTGCTTATTGTGTTAGCGAACCAAGGAATTGCAAAAAGCAAGCTAATGTCCAGATTTATGAACAAATGAGCTATATAGCTGAATATAAGCTATACAAGGAGACTAGTGAAGAGTTACAGAATTAAAATTTGTTTATCGTGTGACCGAGTCAAAGCTATTGGAAAACGCTTGCTGTTGTCATGAACACAGAAAATCTTTGACACAAAGGATATCTTCAGAAGCTTAGAGCACAAATTGTATCACAGATATAATTACGTGGTCAAAGCGTAATACATAAATCAGCAAAACTTACATTAACTTTGAAACAATTAATTATTAGTTAATTAATAAACACATATATACATTCGTAAATATACACAAAAGTTTCAAATTTGAGTAAACTCTATTAATATGCTAAATTAGTGATACACTAAAATATATGGCACAAAACGTGACAAATATTACGATGTTTTTGAAAATTCAAAGCCATTTTAACAATATTCATCGCTGAGTTTATAGATAAACACATAGATATAGAAAATTATTACATAATGCAAATCTCTCTTTTCAGGAGGCATCTAAACTTTTGTGCAAGGTACAAAAGAAATCGAATATTTTGCAATGCAATTGTTTAACTCATTTAGTTAAAGAATATTTCATAAATTTTCTTTTGATATCTTCAGTTTGAAGCATATATAATTTTTACCAGCGTTCCTTGGAGTTGGAAGAAGTTAAAACATTCCTCACACTGATACAGTGTGGATGAAACCGTAAAATACACCACTAAGATATAGTTCTTATACAGCGGAATATAAATTATCTATAATTTAAAACAAATTAGACCCACCCTGTATTTTAAGCTTCATTGTCTCACTAGAGAATCTGAACTTAATGTTTCTTACCAAGAATCATATCTTAATCAACAAATGTCTGCCCCTCTGCGCATTTTTCTGTAAAATTGTTTAACTCATTTAGCCGAAAAAACTATTTCATAAAGATTCTTCTGACAGCTTCATTTTGAAATTAGTGCATATATAATTTGTGCTCTTGGTTCCAAGTCAGACGAAAGTCAAGTGAAAACATTGCTGACATGTACAGATACAGAGTACGGATGAAAACATTAGACTTCATTATGATTGATGTCTGACCACTTGTTCATCATTACTTAAAGCAAATAAAATAAACTTTCCATTTAAAAATAAACATATCGTAGTCATGGAATAAAAACTCATTGACTAACATCATTTCGGGACAATAAATGCTTATTTTCATGATGGCAAGAAACACATTGCCACATCGCAATCTATTTAAAATATATATATATATATATATATATATATATATATATATATATATATAAAACCTAAATTTTATACTAAGAATTATACCCTAATTAACAAATATATACCAGCCTCGATTTTTGTTCTGTTCTCTCAAATCGCATTTGTACTTCGGAAACATAAAGTGCAGTAACTTACCATTCTCAGAGAAATTTCCAGTCTTCAGCTGTTAGGAAAGCGACAACCGTAAAAACACGAACCTTGACTTTTTTTTACGGAAAACACTCACGTTTACATCTCCCGTCGGCTGACAATGCAAGTTTCATCTCGAACCCCCAACTCTCTGATCGACTGTTTTCTTCCGAGTGTTTAGTGTTTACGACTGACTTGCCTTGTGAAACCTGTCGATTTCGTGCTAGCTGAGCCGAGACGCTCTAGCTGTTCGAAAATATCGCTGAGACGAGCTTCCTTGGGAGAGTGATTTGCGTTAGTTGTTTGGATTGGATATGGAAACGTATCTCCACGGTCGAGGGCAATGTCTCCAATCAATTTGAAAATTTTGCATTTAAAACTGATGCGTAATGTACGAAAACGACAGAGTCGTGAGAGTACATAATCGTGGCGATGAGTATTGAGTAATGGAAACTTAACCTCAAATGGAGTACATAGGTAATAATGGTTCAATGGTTTTATTAAGTATATAATGCTTTAGACAGTTATACCGAAACTGCGTTTGCAAATGGATAGTGGATTTCATGATTGAAGGCATTATCTCCAAAGGACACTTTAAATCTAAATCTGATACATAATGTGTGAAAACGACTGACACAGCCGTGCGGGTGCATACTTTGGCGATGACTTTTAAATACTGGAAACTATCTTAAAAGGAATTCATAGAAAATAAAAATTGAATGGCTTTATTAGGTACAGTAGCTGAAAAAAAATCGAACCACCTCCTATATTTCAAGCACTACTCATACTAGACCAAATTCAAAGATAATATTCAATAGGGAATAGCGTCCTCTACAAATTCAAATCCAAAAAAATTGCATAAGGAAGCATCTTCATATCAAAATTCGCACAAACAACAAAATTTCTAATGAAAACACCCACTATGGTTTGATGCCATGATTAGATTCTGCATCGTTAAATTGGTCTAAATATGGAATTTCATAACTTTACTACATTCAAATCCCGAGATATTAAATCTTAAATTTTGTGCAAATTTCAGAGTTCATCTCGAACTAGAAAGTCGCTACTTGTAGATTGAGATTAATTGTAGTTATAGCTACCCGAATTTCAAATTTGAACAATGTTTCAAAAGTATTTTTCAGCGATCTAAGAATTATTACATTTATTACGCAAGTGCAAACGATTTGAGAATTACACTATTATAGTATTAACTATGCAGTGCAAACGATACAAGAGTTTTAATCCGAGGTTTGTTAGATGTTTTTAAACTTTTGGTTGCCCCCTAAAGTGGCAATAATAAGGAAAATTTAATGTAGCTCAAAAACTAATTATAGGAATGAGCTGCAATTTTGCATGGCTATACCCAGAAGTCCTTCTGAATCGATTCCCATCAAAATATAATAAGGTTACATTTCATAATTTTTTCAAACATTAATTTAATAATTATTATTGCATACTAAAAATATTTTTCAAATAAAATGTTAAGTGGACTTTATTTTGGTTGTTTAACAATAGCATGGTACAAAATATCAGCGCTTTAGAAATATTACTTAGGAAGAAATGCATAAAAGTGTAAGAAACTGGTTTAACCCATTAGGAGTTCCATATTTCTGTACTCATAACTTCAAAAGGGTAAGACCTAATGACATGAAATTCGGTATCTGAAGTTAAATTTTGATATAGATTCCAAAATGTGTGTCGACATAGGGGGTTCTTTTTGGAAATTATGAATTTTGCGCTCAATTTAATATAAAGACAGCCCTTTATGCAAATTTTATGAATTTTAATTTTTAGAAGACGTTAGTGTCTGTCAAGCGTCATCTTTGAATTTTCTCTTTTGTTCAAATTGCTAGAATGAAGAGAAGGGGTTAGGGTTTTTCATCCGCCACTGTACATGTTTTAGACATGTAAACAGGATGCGCAATGTATGAAAACAATTAACGCAGTCCTGTGAGTGTTGATTTGTGGAAGCAATAAGTTTTGGATACTGGAAACAATCTCAAGAAGAGTTAATCGGAAATAAAGATTTAATGGTTTTATTAGGTATATAATGCTTTATATATATATATATAGACAGTTATACCCAAACCGTCTTTACTGTTTGAAATGGATAGTCATGCTCGAAGTCAATATATCCTAGGGACCTTTTAGGTACGTTTACATTCAAAAACTGATACGAAATACATAAAAACAACAGAAGCAGTCGTGAGGGTGCATAATCGTGGAGATGAATGCGATGATCGAAACGGTGTTCATAGAAAATAACTACTTATTGGTTTTATTTGGCACGTAATGCTTTAAACAGCTACGTCAAAACTATTTACAGTTTGAAATGGATAGGTACGTATTTAATTAACGTGGAACTGGGTCAATACAGCGGGTTATTGGTGACAGTCCCTTATCAAACACAAAGAGAAAGATCTGAGGGCAAGATCACAGAATTTTGAACCACGATCAGATGACGAGGTCATACCTACATACAACCCGCTCTCCAAACCTTCACACCACACCAACGTGAGGACATTTAAGTTAACGACATATTTAACGTGAACCAGCCCCCACGTACACGACGGTCTTTGGTTGAATCGATATGTGAACACACTATCCACCCGTTGCTAATCCGTTACTCTTCCAACCGGGTTACCCTGGTCCTTGAAATGGTTGAAGAGAGAAGTTCAAGGACGAATTTACTATCTCCATACAGATAAATTCAAAATCTAAAACTGATTCGTATTCCATGAAATGTGACAGACCCACTTGTGTGGATGCATACTCGGGGAGATGCAATTTTTGAGTACTGAAACCATGGTATGGTATCGAAGCAAGTAAGCACATAAGACTAGGCCTCCACTTGCGATTTCTAGCCGCATGATTTTTCAGTCGCTATTTTTTAGTCTCATTGTTTTAAGTACAAGTGCACAAACTAGCTACCGGGCAATTGCAACGATTAAAAAGTTGCAACCGGTCCTATTTTCGATAGAAAATAAGATAGAAAATAAGAATTTAAAGAAATTGAACATTGTTATTGATGTGTGGTCTAATTATTCCGAACAATTCATCGTAGTCCAAAATTACGTGGTGTTTGTCCTAGGGTATTTCCCTTAGGGGATGGATCCCGCACCATCGTCAATAGCCCGTTGTGTTGCTCTAGTACGACGTTAATTAAAATTATCTTACCTTTATACAATTCGTCAAAACTACTTTTTGTCATTTGGAAGTACTGGTTGGTTGATTATACTGGTTGGTTATATGACACAAGGTCCAGAAATAGACAAGTTGCGCCAAACGCCGAATTTGATAATAAAATCTTTGTAGATGTAAAAATGTTAAAAATCAATCGGAAAAGATTCTAGCTCAAAGTTTTATTTTTTACGATAAACTATTTTGAAAACAGTCAATAATATGAAATTTAAATGCAGAGTTAAAATATTTTGAACAACATATTGAAGATAAATTAATGAATATATGATGTAAAATAATAAGAGTATGAGTTATGTATTTAAAAGTTATGATGGGTAATATGTTATAACGGCATGTAAAAAGCCAATTTCATTTAAAGACGAAAAAAGATTTGGATGGGGATTTTCACTCAACCAAATCACCCAAGTTCAAAATTGAACAACTAAAAAATCTGTTGGGAGGAGAGTTAAAAACAGGATATGCAATCAAAATGTGGTGAACACTAAAGGGTACGCCACACATAGGGTCGGTAATACTGGGAAAACATTGCAGGGTGCCCACATAAATCTTCAAATAACTTGTAAAACTTTCAATAATCTTTGACTTGTTATTGGATGTACCCAATAGCGATGCTTTCGCCGTTAACTTCTCACCCGAAGCAAAAGAGCGATCACACAAGTAGTTTAAGTGACATCCATTGGAAAACTGTTCCAATTCAGCGATTTATCTATCGCAGTGTGTGCACCTTGTAGAATTTCTGCGACAGCGATTTTTTAGTCGCCCCGACTAAAATCGCAAGTGTAGGCGTAGTCTAAGGGTTTCCGTTTGGTGTACATAGTTTTTAAAGTTTTACCATATCTACGTTCACAAATTAAATTTGATGAAAAGACCTCTACGTGACTCAACCCTCCTGGTGGTTATTTCCACGAAGTATAAGTCATTAGCGAAACTGATCATATCTTGATAGGCGATATGTTTCAACCAACAAAATCTGTTGTCATCTCTCGAAAACTGACTAGATCTTGATCTCGTCATCATAAAAAAAAGCAATGTCTTGATGAGATATGTCGTCATCATCAAAATTGGTCAGACCTTTGATGGATAACACTTGATGGGTGAAATACATATGCCCAAAAGGTCACCTTAGATACATTTTATTTCAAAAACTGAATCGAGTAATGTATGAAAGCCACATACGCACTTTGTTTGGATGTACACTCATACAGGATGCGAGTCTTGAGTTAGGAACATGATCTGAAGTGATATTCATAACAAATAAGGACATAATGGTTTAAGTTAGGATATAATGAATTAAACAGTTTTACTAAAACTGTGTTTATAATTTGAATTGGAAGTAGATACATCTCCATGGTCGAAGTCAATATCTCCAAAGGAACTTAGATAAATAAATGTAAATTGATAATAAATGCTATATATATTGATAAGGTAATGCTTATGGGTAGTGGTATATTTGTAGACATCCTTGTAGATGTTTTTAATCGTATTAATCCCAAATTTCTGTTTTTATACAGTCTGTATATGATTTTTACAAGAGGTATTGTGTTACCGAGTACCCTTTCTGTCTTTGCAAACCTCTATTTATGTATTTCCTTCTGTCTACTTCTACTGAATAGATAGCAGTTCCATGTTTACTTATAAATCAGTCTGAAATGCAAAAAAAGCCTTGTCGGTTTTGTTGTGAAAAAGCACCCGATTTACGTGTTCATTCCCTGTAGACGACCAAGATCTCATTTCCTTGAATTATCGTTTCCTATTCTTCTCAAAGCTACTTTTAGGTATTTTGTAAGCTTTACACAAGTCATTTAAATCCGGTTTACTTTATTTTATATTAGGTTTTACTTATGTTAACACCACAGTTTATTCCGCCCAGTGAGTTCTGACACGGTTCGCGAATGCCATTGAAACTCGCAAAGTATTGTTAGTAAGAAAGGAACTCAACGAAACAGGGAATCCAGAAACGACAATGAAAACAAGCTTCTGAATTTTATATCACACAAAAGGGGGAATATTTTTATCATTCCAAACTATGGTTCTGAGCACCTTCTTGTTAAAATTGTTAAGAAAGCAGTTTTGAAGAGAAACGGTAGATTCTTATCCTTTCCGGGAGTCCGGGGACAAGAATTGCTGAAAATGTTGTTTTTTGTTTTTTTACTTTCAATGTGGTGGGTGTCTCGACGGGGTACCTCATCACTAGCAAACTGACTAGATCTTGATCTAGTCACCATAAAATAATCGGCGATACCTTGATTATGACAGACATTATCTTGCCGTTAGTTAAATTGATCATATCTTGATGGACTAGATAATTCGTCGAAACCACTTGGAGAATATTTTTATCACTCTAACTACGATCCTGAGAAACTCTGTGCTATGATTCTTCAAGTTAAAATTGCTTAGAAAACAGTTTTATGATTAAGGAGAGAGGTAGATTCGTATCATTACTTAGGGGACAACCCCTTGCCAAAAAGTTGGTTTCTGATTTTTAGCGTGTAAATAGATGCACAAAATCTCCCTATATTAAAAAAAAGTTACCGCCGTCGCAGGATTTTTTCGCTCGATCCTCAGACATTTTCCCTAGAAAGCACGGATCAGAAAATTACGAAATTATCATGGTTTGTTCAAAATTGCACAGGGAACAACGCGGAAACGATTTTTTTCCAATGCGGCTATTGGTTTAGGGTGTATTAAGTGTAAAAGTGGAAAAAGCGAAATTTCTACCTCGAGTTTGCAAAGCAAATATAAATTTTCAGTCTTCAGCCGTGAGTTTTATTAGAGGACCTCTGAAATTGAGGGAAAATCGGGACATTTTCGTTACATTTTTGTTAAAACTGTCATATCTATATCTTATTAATATTACTTTTTAAATTTGAAAACATGACAGGTAACATTAGAATTTCCTTTTTCTTACGGTTCAATTATTTCTGGAATTGGTTAATAAATAAAAGTCGATGCGATGAAAACTATAATTTCGCGATACGGTACAAATTTGGTATCGCGCAGGAAACGTTACTAGGGTTGAAACTCGCACTTTGACATGATGTGAAAGGAGCATTAAAGCCATACGCTTGCAAAATCCCCAACTACGATCCCAGGAACCTCTTTCCCCCGAACCAACTTGTTTATATATATATATATATATATATATATATATATATATATATATATAATCAAAAGAATATTTATACCATCCCAAAAGTTAAACTGAATCCCGAGAACTTCTATACTAACTTTTTCTTATTTAATGAGATTGGAAAGCAGTTTGTTGAAGAGAAGCGCTGGATTGTGTTGCCCTGTGCGGCATGTTGGTCTATTCGATCAGTTTTCTAGCTGGACTTAGCAGATTTCAATCCAGTGGCGTAGCCAAGCCTCTGATAACCCAAACGCTGATTCGACATTGTTGGTTTCTGATTTTTTAAATGAAACCACAAATATAGATGCAAGAAATACCTTTTTAAGTTCTTAATTATTTTGTTCTTTAAATAACTATTTTATATTCTTAATTATTTTTTCATAAAATAACTATTTTATATTCTTAATTATTTTTTCATAAAATAACTATTTTATGTTCTCAATTATTTTATTCTTAAAATAACTATTTCATATTCTTAAAATAACTACTTTATATTCTTAAAATAACTATTTTATATTCTTGAAATAACTATTTTATGTTCTTGAAATAACTATTTTATGTTCTTAAAATAACTATTTTATATTCTTAAAATAACTATTTTATATTCTTAAAATAACTATTTTGTATATTTAAAATAACTATTTAATATTCTTAAATTAACTATTTTATATTCTTAATTATTTTACTCTCCAAATAACTATTTTATATTCTTATAATAATATTTTATGTTCTTGAAATAACTATTTTATGTTCTTGAAATAACTATTTTATGTTCTTAAAATAACTATTTTATATCCTTAAAATAACTATTTTATATTCTTAATTATTTTATTCTTAAAATAACTATTTTATATATTTAAAATAACTATTTTATATTCTTAAAATAACTATTTTATATTCTTAAAATAGCTATTTTATATTCTTAAAATAACTATTTTATATCCTTAAAATAACTATTTTACATTTTTAATTATTTTATTCTTAAAATAATTATTTTATATTCTTAAAATAACTATTTTATATTCTTAAAATAACTATTTTATAAACTAGTATTCATTAAACACAGTGTTACAGCACACAGAGCTACAAATATAATAATAAAGGGGCTAGCAAATTTCGACTATAATGAACGTTTAAGTAAGCTAAACATGTATACACTGGAAAGAAGAAGAAGGAGGGGGGATTTTATTCAACTTTTCAAGTTTGTAAAACAAGGGGACACAGAGGTCTTAAATTTCAATAGGGATAACAGAACAAGGGGCCATGGGTATAAATTGAATAAGACACATTTTAATCGGGATTTAAGGAAAAACTACTACTTTAATAGGGTAATAGACAGTTGGAACGCGTTGCCAGAAAATATAGTTAATTCAAAGGGAGTGTACGAATTTAAGATACAATTGGATAGTCAGTGGGAATTGGGGAATTCATAAACAAAGGACCAGCCTTGTTGGGCTCGAGTCTGTAGCTGGTCGTCAATATTTGTATTTGTATTATCTCAATTGAAATAAATAAATTACACTAAGTTTATTTAGCCTTTCAAAATTGATATCCTCAAAAACCAGCTCAGGATAGTGAATAAGACAGCTTGGTGGACAGGAGATGATGTATTCTGGTGAAGCCAGAGTATTGAGTTTTGAGCACCGAGGGAAATGCTTGCAACCCAATTCAATCTTCATTGGTATTCACTGCAAATCCTAGACAGAGCATGCTCGTCTTTTCTGCTGCCTTTTACCCAGGAAGGCAATGGGCTGATTGTAGGAGTACCAGTCGTGAATCAAGGAGTATAGTTACTTATAAATACACTCTAGAACAATTGAATTAGGGATAGATGGAATGCAAATTTGGAGCTGTGTGTTGACCTAAAAGCTGCTTGCAAATGACTTAAATAGTTGTTTGAGTAGATGAGAAGAGTTGCTCGCGGTATCAGTAATAGTCAAAAGCATTATGGGTAAGATTCGCGATAATCGCATTTGATCGAGGGGGGCAAATAATTGGGGCCCGACGAATGGGTCACTCCATCTCTGAAGTAATGTGAATGAGCGAGGTCCTCGGCGGCTAGCCCTCAATGTAACATTGGATAGACGGGCCACAGTGCAACAGATCACCCGTCGATTTAACTCTGGTGCACAACAACATGTAAGCTGCCACACCATCCGAAACCATCTCCTCTCTATGGAGTACAGAAGCCATCGTCTCACGAGAGTCCCTCTGTTGACTGCACAACGCAGGGCACAACGATTAGCATGGTGTGGTAGTAACAAGGATATCTAGTAATAGATTAGCAAGTAACGATACTCCCTGGAACATCGCCAATGGACCGTTGAGATGTGGAAAAATGTTGCCAAGAGTGCTGAGTCGAGATTCACTTTATTACACGCAGATGGTAGAGTACGTGTACGGTGAAAACCACATGAAGGCGATGGATTATTCCTGCCAACAGGGTCTCTACAAGTTGGTGGAGGTGGCATTCTCGTCTGGGTACTGTTCACATGGAATTGAAATAGGACCCTGGTACGTGTGACATCGTCTCACACAAGTGAACGTTACTGGGATTTCCTCGACGACCATCTGCTCCCGTATGTTTGTTTCCGACAGCCCACTACAGAGATTATCTTTCAGCAAGATAATGCATCATGCCATCCTTCCCGAACTGTATTCGAATGGTTGGATGAACATTCCACAGACCTGTAAGTGCTTTCGTGGCCATCAGATCACCTGACCTCATTCCAATCGAGCGAATTTGGGGTGCAATTGAGAGAGATGTCCGTCCCTCCGACCACCTTCCATCTAATCTTCGTGAATTGTGCATATTGTTCAAGAATCGTGGATGCTTATGGCTTTCCATCGCTTCCAATGTCTTGTCGAGTCCATGCAAAGACGAATCGCCGCCGTCATCAAGGTGAGAGGTGGTGCTACGCGCTACCAGACAGGTATCCATAGTTCAAATACTCTTCAAAATATAACTTCTCACTTGGCATAAATAAACTACACCAAATCTATTAGTCTGTCAGAATTCAGGTCCTCTAAAACCAGCTCAAGATGGTGAATAATCTAGCTTAATGGGCAGTCAATACAGGATATGATGTACTCTGGCGAAGCCTGAACAGAACTGAGTTTAGAGCACATAGAGAAATACTTGCAACCGAATTCAAACTCCATTTGATTTAAGTGTCTACTGCTAATCATAGAGAGAGCAGTCAGGTATATTCTGTTGCCCATTTTACCTGAGTAAGAGGAATGCTCCCTCAAATTCTGTTGATAATCACTTTAATTTTGAATGTGATATTTTCATATGTAAGTCTGCCGTAAAATGGAGAAACATCTAGATTTCCCTCCTTAGTTAAAAAAGCTGGCGGTTTTGTTCATCCATTATTTTTTAATAGTTTAAAAATTTAATATTTATTACGAAATATGGTAAGTTATAGGTATGGATTGTGTTTTTATTTGCGTTAGCTCAACCATCTTCTCTGTATAGACGTTTCGTACCAATCCCCCAACAATGACAGAGAGGGAATAAGTGAATTTCGGGAAACATTTGTGAATATTTACATAAGGCTAATTTAAGTCATTTGTTTAGTAAATATCTGAGGAAATTCACTGTGCATTCATTCGTGCTCTTAGTACAACCGATATGCACCACTTTTGATTAGTTTGCAGTTATGCTGCTACTTGTAACTTAAAGTAACAAAACAAATCTTTTCAGAAATAAGAGCTGAGCTTTGTATAAACAAGTTCCATTTTGTACCCCTCCGAAGTAAAACCATGCATACGTTATTACCAAAATGTATTGAAAATTATACAAGCCATGTACTTCCAAGCGAACTGTAACATGTGATGCAAACAATTTCAGATGTAGCTGATACATCCATAATTGTCTTATAATATGTCACGAATATAATGATCAGAGCGCGCTCGTGAGAGGACCAATCTTCGGCGCTGTAGAGCATACAAGAGAAGCTCGAAACTCGACAAAGAGAAACTCTGTTCGAAGCAAAGTACACTACAGAGAATAACTCTCCTTTCAACGTATAAGATCCTCTATTTTAGCGACCATCTTTGTATTTGTACCCCAAACAGACAACCGTTCCGATAGCTTTGAGTATTGCAAGTCTCTTTGCAATATCCGTGCGATTGGTGTCCAAACCAGAGAATTTGGTTGTACTGCATGTAACATTTCATTAATAATTACAAGCACTAAAATGGGATGATGCCGAATAGAAGCTGCTATATTACTTCTCAAGGGGACTTCACACGGTTCTGAATTTCGCAGTAGGGAAAATTTATTACAGCTCTACAGAAGTAACCAGTGTCGTCTTAAGAGTTATGTTAGTAGTGTGTACAAAGAGAAAATATATACACGTGTTCTAATCAAAGTACACAATATATAACAGATACTTTCAACGTCCAATGTCCTACAACGATCCTATGTGTATTTGGTCCTGAAACAGACAACTGGTTAAACAGATAGCTTTGAGAATTACATTGCTCAAAAATGCCTGGCCTGTGAGATGGGTGCTCCCTATAGGGAGTTTGGTTATATTGCATGTAACAGTTTGGTTATATTGCATGTAACAAATACCAAAAAGGATAATGCCGAATGGAAACTGTTACATTACTCCTCAAGGTGACTTCACACCGCCCTAAATTTTGCACTGAGGAAGAAATTTTATAATTATAGAAATGTAAACAGAGCCATCTTAATGAGATAGGTTCGTAGTGTGTAGAAATAGAAAATTCTCGCTTAGAGAAGCTAACACAATGGGAAACAGCTTCTTTTTAGCGCGAAACTGAACTACTTACTAAATGAAATCGAACTGCTTCGTTGAGCCGAAAAACTACACTAACAATGTACGACTTAATAACCAACTCCAAGGTTTTCAAGCACACCTGTCGAAGTCGTAGATCTTATTGATGGCTTTAATCATGACTTCCAAATTACTTTTAAAATCGAATTTCAACGAAACACGCACAGCGGAAAATATTTTAATTTCTAGTGAAATTTATGAAAACAAATGCCACACATGATGATAATCGACTTACTTTTGCACTGGGAAAAAGCTTTGATTGTACATCTCTGTGACACGGATGTATGGCTAAATATATTTCCTACTTTGAATTTATCAGAATGAATGAACTGATGTATAACTGACGTATCTCTTTAGTGACGGTTGACAACAAGGGAAAACTGCTCCATTAGATTCCAAGGCCAAAATCCGAGGCTGATGATGCAGAAAAAAAAAAGAAAGGATATCTCAAAAGACATATTATATCGAGGAATTTCCAGAGGGAAAATGAATCTAGTGAATGATCCTTTTGAAAATAAGCTTTCTCTGTCATTCGACGGAGAAGAGGTTTGCAGTGTAATCCATCGAACTTAATACTGTCGCATTGCCTCAATAAATTGTAGCTTAAAAACTCCTTCTTTGAGCATTAGTTGTTGGATACGTTAGCTGGATTAATTTTTTGTAGATGACACGATCAGCTGAAATTGACAGAGATTTTCAAACCTCTTGTTTTATCTGCCTTGCGTTAGGGAGCCGTCATGGCTCAGTGGGTATGACCACTGCACTAGTAACCTTCGATTTGTAGGTTCCGCTGGTTCTATTGCTGTTCAAACGCATTTCTTCCTAAGAATATTGCTATTTTCTGTCACAGTAAAACTCATTGTATTCGTGTTTTACTTTATATTTTATGCCTTGTGTCTGGCCCAACGTGGTCAAATATGGCCCTAGCGCCATAAAACCCCCAAACCAACCAATCATTGCTTTGGAATATGCAGGGCAATTCGAAATTTCCTGGCCAAACAATTAATTGTGTGGTTGGGTGCACCAAAATAAACGGGTTTTTTTTGTTGTCAAAGAATGTATGTCCGCAGCTGTTGCTGTTAGGTGCTAGAGAGCGCTGTTTTGCGCAAATAGTTTTTTATTTCGTCATTCGGAATACGTATTTCGAACGTGTTGGAGCCTTACTCGAGAGGTTGATATTCGTCTAAATGAGCGATTTTCAACCTTCTTCATCTTTTATAGCACACGTAAACTAATTCTTTTAATTCTGCTGTACACCAAAACAAAAATTATATATTTTTTCCACTATGACAAAAAATTGGTACAGTTTTGATCAATTAACAAACATTAGCAGCTGCCTACCCCTCTTGCTTCCTTCATATATATATATATTGGACATTTCGGAAACGGCTAATTTTGTGAACTGTTCGCTTGGCACATGTGGTGCACCACGGGCTATAGATGACAGAGGCGAACGAAGGCTACGGAGATGCGTTCGGGCGAATAGACGTGTAACTGACCGCCCAGTTGAGGGAGGTAATCTAGCGGCGCAGCTGGCCACGGCACTGGAGTCGGCATGGCTCAACATCCCAGTGAACACCTTCAGAAACCTAATTGACTCTCTTCCTGCACGTCTCGCAGCGGTCCGCTCTGCCAAAGGTGGTTATTCTGGCTTTTGACAGGTGGTCACATTAATGTGACTGGATTGTATATATATATATATATATATATATATATATATATATATATATATATATATATCTGAACTAACGTATGGGGTGAAATATCCATAGAAACGCCTCGAGGTCATAGGTCAATATTTGTACTACTGACCTCCGGACTTAAATCCCAAACTATCTATGGGGTGGTCTTCTTCTATCCTTACTCCGACATCTACACATGCATTTCTAAGAAATTTAGCAGGCCTCGGCTGATAGCTATGCCCCTTTCGTTTTCACGAAGACCCAGTGCAAGGAGAGTTTCGAGAAACCATGCCTGAAATATTCGGGCCCTACCCCTATAATCCGTAATGACCTCAGTTGGTCTACTTCCAGTCTTTAAGCGGTTCTCGACGGTCCCTTGAATTCAACTGTCCCCGAGAGATCTGGAGAGACGAGAAACCAGAATTTTTCCACGTCTCGAACTGAGCAGAGGTGGGTTTTTTGGCACTCAGTGGACGGTCCTTTTTTTGAGTAGATCCTTATTTCACTTTTACAGCACCCACAACAAAGGCACACAAATCTCGGAATAATTCTGTAAATAATGTAAGCGCCTGTGCTTTAAAATAAATATCTAGTTCAATTGTATTTGCGCTGTATCGCCTTTTTTTGGCACATCATTCGGCCCACTACGTTGCAGGGGTTGTCAGTGCTCAGATATTTTATCACCAACCCATACCGATAATCGAGTGCATAATCGTTAAACATTTGAGCGTTTGCTACGCCATCTGTGTGAAACCAGAACGCTTCATGTCACTGTACATGTCAACAGGTATAATGTTGGTTAGCCGGGAAATGCGAGACTCTAGACATGTATAACAATCTTCACTAGGTTGAGAGAAATCTGCTAATTGGGATATTGCTCACTGTACAATCTTTGAGGCAGTTTTTCAGTTTCTTTTGGCTCTTATGTTTTACTTCGGGACTGATGCCGCACCGCTGTTCTGCCGCACTGTAAATATCCAGTTGTATTTGTCCAGTGCGACTTAAATTCAACTACCAACCATTTCCATTGGCAGCCCCATACGTTAGATGCAAGTCAATCACCTTGGAATTCGTGTAATGTTCCATCAATCTGCGTTGTGAATGACGAAGTTTTAAAAATAAAGAACAATTTGCAAAAGGGGCAAACAGCTCAATTTAGCACATGCGTGAAACAGTTGCATTCTCTGGCAAAACAATGACCAGTTTGATGCACCCTACCACTCTATAAAGCTTGGGTTAGGACTCTCTAATCACACAGTGGTATGTTAAAATTTATTCTGTCAGAAAGTATTTCAGAAATATACATGAGATCCTGTAGCATGGCTGGAAGCAGTGTAGCTTCAATTGACCCAAAAGCATTTCTTGGTTGAGATTCGATAAGCTTCGATGCATACTACTATATTGTAAGTTAATTATAGTAGTGATAGATAAGTTCACCACACTTCATAATATGACTTGAATGTCTTTAAAACAAGGATTCTGACGCAAAGTTTAATCTCCAAAGTTTGGAGGAATACGATCCAACGAAAAATGTTGTGTACGTGGTGGCAGGTGCACGTACAATCTGTCGTGGCCTCAAATGTCATCACATTGGCGTGGGTCACGTGATGACGTTTTGAATCCAGAATTTTGGAGAGTGGGGTGCCAACTCTGGTGCTTACCTCGTCATCTGACCATGTTTTAAACTTACAGGGTATTATTCTCGGATCCTTCTATCGGGATTGATCCCGGACCGTCGCCAATAGCCCTTTGTGTTGTTCCAGTGTGACGTAAATTCAACTCAAGTTTTTCAAAAAATAATTCTTCAGCGTTCATTGGTCGAACTAACTTCTTTTTTGAAGTTTCAATACGGAATTGTTAACAAGAAATTGGCGGATGACAAAGAAAGTAAATTGAAGATATACTTTGAAAGAATTCCTATTCATTTAATGTTTACATTATACTCCTAAGTGTTACAGTTGTATTTAAATTTTACTCCAAAACAGTTGTATTTGTAAAAAGCAGAAAAAGAAAAAGATATTTAATCACAAATCAAAAGGTTTATTTTCAAACAGTCAAATATTACTTCAATAAGGAAGTGCGTGTGTGTGTTTTTTTTATAGCTATAATATATCTAATTAATATTACTTGGAAGGCAATTTTCATACCTCCGTTTTCTTTCCTAATGTATACCATTTTTTAACCGTTACTTTCAGATGACATCATTGCACTTTCTGCAAATGTTTGCAACGTTATAAAAAATACTTTCCAATTTTTTTTTCGAATATCCAAAACAAAAATTCTTTTTCAATTTTTTTTACCAGCTTTTGCTTACAATAAAAAGAAAGATTGAGTATCATTCTTCCGTTGTCTTATACCGTTAACAAATGTTGTCCCCGTTGGCACAGTTCACTTAAAAATTGAAGAAAAACTGTTTGGGGAAAGTAGGGTAATGACACCCACCTAAGGGAAAATGACTGTGATGCACATAATATACTAAATAAAATGGCTTTAGCTATTGTAATGTTTTATCTAGAAATAGATACAATATTATGTAATGTAAGTAAATATGAGTTTTTACTGTTTAAGTCATTAAAATTTTTAAAATGTAAACTGATAGTGGGCTGTATTTCCCAAATGTGTTGGATAGTTGTGCTCATTCTGGTGGGTAATGACGATCATGCAAAGAATTCCATTAGCAATTAAAATTATAGCACACTACACTGTTGCACTTTATTACATTTTGCAGTAATCCCAAATGCAGTATTTTCCCTTCTCAGTTCAGCTGCACTTTTTATGAGACTATTTTGAGCATGAGACATACTGGAATCAAAGTTTGTTATTTCGATATAACTCTCCACATGTGTGTAGCTAAGTCGTTCAATTTCTTCATTTAAAGCAGAAGTTCTAATGCACATCACAGATCATAATAAACCATCATAAGCTCTCGAGACCTTCATCTATGCTCTGGTTGAATGAACGAGACAGGTCATGCCCATAGACAGGAAATATGAATAGAATGAGTATTGCTATTGATAGAAACTTCTAAAAGTATGACCAACATGTCTACTAGTAGTCACGTGACTAATCTGTGAACTAC
This sequence comes from Metellina segmentata, assembly GCA_947359465.1. Lineage (NCBI taxonomy): Eukaryota > Metazoa > Arthropoda > Arachnida > Araneae > Tetragnathidae > Metellina > Metellina segmentata. Next base: position 67,795,703 of record OX375872.1, on the reverse strand, counting down.
TGACTTGGTGGCACGTTCTTGAGAGGACCCAGTAGCCCGGTTGGAAGAGTAGCGGCTCAGTAACCGAAAAGGTTGGGAGCTCGAAACTCGATCCAAAGTTAGTAGTGTGAGTGGGAGCTGGTGCACATTAATTTTGCCATACCCTCAAATGTCCTCAGGTTGGCATGGCGTGGAAGTTCGGAGAGTGGGGTGCCATCATATTAAAGCACTACCGAACTTGTCGTCTCGAAACGGTAGATTAAACACGTTCACTTGATGTTCACCACGTTGATCTTGAGGAAAGTGGAAGAGGATTGTCTGGATCCACTACCATAGACTTGTAGGCTAACTTTTGTGGAGATTTACACTCAGGCTTTGACAATACTTCGGAGGTGGCCGCTTGTCGTATCAAGGACATCATTCATATACAATCCTCGAGCTCTATGGATCACCTTTTGAAGATTCGGGAGCGATAATCTTACCCTCTGAGAATCACGAGATTTCCGAGCAGTGCAGTATGGTTTTCATCCCACTTAATAACTAAAGAACTACACCTAATAGTTGAAAAAAACAATGGATTCTTTCAACCCTTGAATATATTATTTGGTACTTTCCCTAAAATAGAATATTTTGCACAGATTATATCGGTCTTTTGATTAGAAATTGGAAAGATTCTGTTGGACATTTTCCTTATAGAATCCCTTAAAATATTCTATTCGTCCTTTCCTCAGAATAGAATCATTTGAAGATTGTGTTGGTCAAGAAAGTCAGAACTGTTTAGAAGTCATGCATGGAAGTCTGCAGGTTGTTTTGTGGAATTATGAATGTGAATTCCTCAGAGGGTTACGTCCAATGAAGCTCCATACGGGAAGAAAATAATTTCCCTGAGTACCTTCTTCCTGTATTGGAGTTGCTAATGAGAATGTCTTAAAATGTCTGGTGCAGCCTTTGAATGAACTCAGAGATTAGTCTTTCTTTAGCAACTGCTCTAGTTCAGACTGAGCAAAGGGGGTAGTTAAGACGTATGACTACAAACACAATCAAAGGATTTATAAATTTTTGAACCTATAAATGGACTGATAATGGCACAAAACTTTTTATCATATTCCTACCTAAGGAACTTTATTTAAACCTAAGGCCCTGGTATTCCCTTCTATAAGGCACACTTAAAAGAAGATTTTGATGCAATTTTGATACCTCTTATTTATATACAGATAGATAGTTTTCTGACAATAGATGATTTCATCGAAAAATCACTTTCTCATCAGATGGATGTCAACTTTCACATAAAAGAGTTTCCTCAATCATCTACGAGACTCATGCTGCTTCCCCTTTGGGGTTCCAAAATGTTATATGTCAAATGACTTGCACTCTCTAAGCAGAATACACCCAGAAAGCCGCAAAACAATGACGCTTTAATAATACTCATATCAGACTTATATCAGACAGTTAATTTTTTACATAGGTCACACAAAAATTTATCCCGTATTTCGGGTGGCCTTGGACAAGAATGTTGCTTTGGCACTCTCAGGATCATCACTACATCCGCACTTATGAACCCGATTTCGGGTCTAGTGACCGGTCCAAATTAGTTAATGTAGTGTAAACGATACAAACTGAAGCCAAACTGATAAACAACAAAGTAAAACCTTACAAAAATGCCTAATAAAGATGATAAAGCTGGTATGTATGGTTATTTTGGTGGAATGAAACGTCCACCCTCACCAGGACCAAGCTAAATAAGGTAGGTAGTTAATCAACGTCGTGCTGGAGCAAGACAAAGGGCTATTGCTCGGGATCAATTCCGAATAGAAAAGAGCAAGGACAACGCCTCGTAATTTTGAACCAAGGTCATATAACGAGGACAACACATGAGAAGGCACCCCACTCTCTCCAACATGAGAATATTTGAGGCCATTACAGATATAACACCAGTCCCCGACTAGAGTAAACAAGGAAACTAGAGTAAACAAGGAAACTAGAGTAAACAATGAAACTAGAGTAAACAAGATAACTAGAGTAAACAAGGAAACTAGAGTAAACAAGGTAACTAAAGTAAACAAGGAAACTAGAGTAAACAAGGTAACTAGAGTAAACAAGGTAACTAGAGTCCGGTTGGAAGAGTACCGGATTAGTTATAGGAGGGTTGACAGTTCAAAATTCGGTCCAATCATAGACCGTTATGTACACCGGAGACGGTGTAAATTAAATTTATCGTAGCCTCAAATCTACTTATCTTGGAGAGTGGGATTACAGCTCAGATGTTGATCTCGGTATCTGATCCTGGTTCAAAATTAAGAGGTGTTGTCCGACGTTAAATCTGTCGTGGCTTAAAATGTACTCATGCTAACATGGTGTGGAAGTTTGGAGAGTGAGTTGAGAGCTCACAGAGGATGACATCATCATCCTCTGACCGAGGTTGAAAATTAAGTGGTGTTGCCCTTGGATATTTCCTTGGAGATTGATCCCGGACGGTCGCCAATAGCCCGTTGTGTTGTTCCAGTGCAATATTATTTCATTACTATTATCATCAGCCTTTCGTCGATACATATAAAGTAACATTGGAAGATGGAACGAATGTTTGAATTTCCTATATCCATTAAAACTACGTATAAGTTATCGTCGGCTAAGAGCAGAAACTCATAAACTGATCAAACATAAATTTTACTTTATAGCTGTTTAAAGAGTAGCTATTCGTTTTCGACTGAAAAATAAAAGTTATAAAAGCACTTTCATAGTATAATGTGTCTTGAACAGATTATAGTGTGACAATGTATTGCTCATCTGTTTGAAAATAAGCATTTAATATCTCCGAAAAAAGTCAGTTAATAAGTTTCTGCGCTTAGTCAACGATATAGTTATTTCATAAAAACATTGGTTTAAAGCATTTTTAAAGTAGACCGTTTTTCATTGAAGTTCTATAAGCACTTTCTTAGTTATTTTCTCTTCCTGAACTACAAATCAGACAAGGAAATTAGTAAACAAAATAACCTTCACCTGCAATTATTTTGTCACTACAGTCATGATATAGAGGAAACAAAAGTTCAATTCTTAGCGACAACCTCTTTTCTTATTTGAAGTAGGAAATAGGTGTACACATACCACCGCAATATTTGCTTCTTAAACAATTTCCTCGCTCAATTCTCAGGGTTGGTGAAATATATAAACCGTCATACTTGACACACATTAAGCATCCTCGTGCAAAAGATTGAAACGATAGATTTTGGGCAGCCCCACATGCAAACCAATGGTTTTACACAAACGCTCAAATACAGACGCCATACTGAGTCGTAAAAAAGATCAGAGTAATAAAACGGATTTATAGCATGAGTATAAGGTTCGCTTAAATAAATAGACCTAGTCGTCTTAACACGATCCGGAACTGTTTTTCAAGTATCTAAAACTTACATTTTCCCCTTAATAGTTTCACTATCTGACGCATAATTCCACATCAATCTGCAGTCTTCCCTGCAAAACGTCTAACTCTTTTTTATCTACTTGATCAATATAAACTTTCCAAAGGTTTCTATTCTAAGTAATTGAGCAACTGAGTCTTTCCGAACTATTTTATTCAATTCTAAAGATATGAGCACCGGAATCTTTTTGAAGGACTCTATTGTGAGGAAATTATCAACATAATGTTTCCAAAGAATTCGATTCTAAAAAGTGAGCAACATAATCTTTCCAAATAATTCTATTCTAAAATTCGTTTCAAATAATTATATTCTATGGAAAGAAGCAATATAATCTTTCTAAATTATCCTTTTTTAAGGAGAAGAGCAGTATAATATTTCCAAAGGATTCTTTTCTTAATGAAAAAGTAGATAGGTAGTTAAATTTATATCACACTGGAGCAGCACAACGAACTATTGGTGACGGTCCGAATTCAATCCTGAAGGGAAAGATTCTAGGAAAACAACTCGTAATATTGGAACTACGGTCAGAAAACACTAGGTCAACCCTGCTCTCTAAATTTTCACATCACGCCAACATGAGGACAATTAAGGTCATAACAGATTTAACGAACACCGCCCCCCCCCCCTCCATGTGCACGAAGGTCTATGGTTTGACCGAGTTGTGAAAGTGCAACCCTCCTGTTGCTATCTGCTATGCTAGCACCGAGGATGTCCTGTAAGTATTAGAAAATAAATATGCACAAAGCGCTAGACAAAAAAAAAAAAACGTAAAAATGTTCATCCATTTAATTATTTCAAAGAACTGCAACATATAATAGAATATATGTCTTCCAATAAGTACCGATATTGGCATTTACATGATTTTAAAAATTTAAAGGCCAATCAGAAACTGGTATATGTAATACTACACGATATTTCCCAAACACTCACTTAACGTAATTAGTTTGTTAAGATAAATTTGTAATTCCAGCATCTTGTCATTATCTCTTGTGGATCTTACAAAGTGAATTTTCCAAGCATCCTGTGAATATAATTATTGCCAGATACAAACATGTTATCTGTACCTTGCAAAATATAACACGTTGCTAATGAAAGTATCCATATACAACGATTAATTTTGAGCCGTAAGTAATTACGTAGTCGAGTAATTGTTCGGCAATACTCCTTGACACTTTAATTACAAGATTCAAAGTTATGTATTGTGCCTAGAAAGGAATTAAATTAACTGAAAATGTTATTTCGAGAACTAGAAATAGATTTCGGGTTTTAAATTACTCAGATTTGTATCGATTCCAGTTTACGTGCACATAGATTAAAGTTTATGTGATTAAGTATAAAAATGTTTCGGTAATAGTTAATAAATTATTAAAAAGCATTCTTCAATTCATTATGGTACTAATAGAGGACTATTTAATACTTTCAAGAGAAGACATTTTAGTAAAGCGTTCTAGCTACCCATATTATACGTATTTTATCAAAAAGAAATTAGTATATGGTTGTGCTCTTGTTCTGTGAAAATATAAGAACTAAAAAATCCACAATTATATTAAATAACAAAATATTTTTTTAAGTTTTACAAAAAAAAACAGGTAATAAAAAATTTAAACTTGAGTTTAAATATAATTCACGGCATTAATTAAACATGCTTAGAAAAACAAATTAGGAACGAAAAAATTTAACCGATACATAAAATTGATTAATCCCCTATAAAGGGATATTTATAACAAGTGTCTAATAACTGTTTTGTCCATTTTTTATTTGTATTACTAAGACTTTACAATGAATAAATCTGGTCACTAAACATTTAAATTTGTGTTTTTAAAATTATTTCAGTCTTCGACATGGCTAGATAAAATGATTTTCAAAAATCAAAAATATTTAACTCAAATAATAACAGATAAATATCTATCAACTGTAACAATCATAATTGATGTACAAAGTTGAGTTAAATACTTCTTTTGCATGGACTTAATGTTATAAACAGACTAGGATATTGATCTAAGAATGCTTTACTAGCACTCTTAAAGTCATCCTGAAAAGATAAAAAATTAATGCTTAAACAACATACTACTGTCAAAATAAAAACCCACGTATCTTGAACTTAAGAAAAAATTATCCCAAAAAACATTTTACAGTACAAATTCTTTGAAAAGGACTCTTTCATGATCTAGAACTTCGTCTAAACAGTTTATTGGACCCTCGAGTTAATATAAGCAATTAAAAAAATATATTTACTTACATAAACTGTCGATTTTGGTTTCGAGCAATAAGCTATTTAAAATGCTATTCAAAAACATTATACAAATGAAGAACGATTTACTAATACCTAAAGTTTCCCTAAAAGGATTTTAAAATATAAATGCTCAATCAACATACTGCCCTTAAAATAGAAGCAAATTTATCTGGAACTTGAGAAAAAATTATCCTAAAACATTTTATAATATGTACATTCTTTCAAAATTACTTTCATAAACTAAAATTTCGTCTAAACAGCATCTTGAAAACTCAAGTCAATGTCATCAACTTGAAAGCTATTTCCTTAAGTAATCTGTCGATTATGGTTTCGAATATTATGATATTTGAAAGCACAAGCAAATTTTTTTCGCGTTTTTAGACAGTGCAAGAGAGAGAGGGAAGTCAGTAATTTATTATCAAAAATGACACAAAATGCGAAGAAATGACCCCCAACAAGAGACTGCAAAAGTTCCTTAAAAATACCCACAAAGAGGAAAAAAAAAAAAAAAAAAAAGCAAAAATGGCAGGTATCGAAGTCTTGTCAAGTTGTCATGAAAAATACTCTTTAGTAGAAATGAAACTTTCATTACGGTTAAGGGTTATTGGATAAAATTGATAATTTATTGAAAAAAAGCTAAGCATCTTATTCCAGATGTTTTTAAACTGTGCGTACCGGCCAAAGCGCAAACCAAAGTAATTTTTTAAGATCAAAACCGCCGATCCTACCCAGAGGATGTAAGGTTACTCGAGTGGTGATGAGAAGAATTTCATCAGGCCCCAAATGTCTCAGCCGAACCATCAAATTACGATAAGTTTACATAAAACATGAACAAGATCTAGAGACCATTCAAAACACAAAGACCGTCTTCCTTCTATTGACAATATATCAATAAATACAAAAACAATTCAATAAATAATCGAGTGGATAGAAATTAAATTAAATTTACATCTTGAAAGGGATTTAATATAATAAAATAATAAAATTATGGGAATTTCTTTTGTTTTTGATTAAGGTTGAGTTTTTGCGTTTTAAAAAGCCCCATTACTTTTCTTTAAGCTGTTTGGCAAACATTTAAATTTTTTTCAAGATGTAGACACTCCTCTATTTTTACCCTTTAAGTACACTTTAATGGATGATTTCTTGAAAATGATTTGAAAACCACAAAAATGTGTCTTTTCAAAAAACAATTCTTAAAAGTAAACATTTGAAAATTTGAAACTTTAGGATTATGCTACAGTTTTGAACAGAGCGTTTATGGTTATTTAAATATACATGTAAAACAAAAACACTTTGAAAATTCAAAATTTTGGCATAGTATCACACATTTTGTATCAACAGAAAAATAAACCAAATTTTTTCACCAGAGCTTTAATGGGTGTAATTTATTCAAATGAAAACAAGCTTCGAAAATTTTTAGCAGTGTATTATGTTTTAATTAATCAGCAGAAATTATTTTCAACAAAGTTAAATATCTCAAATTACCCCACAAATGCGTTTTAAAATCTAATGCCTATGATAGTTAGATTCTGGACTAAAGGTTCAAGATAAACTCATTTTAACATGGGAAGAAATGGTATGGCGCTAAGCTCCTGATTACCTTAACAAAGTGGCAAAAAGTAAATGCGGACCGCAAAAACTTAAGAAACAATCGGTAAAAAAAAATTGAATGAATATGTCTCATTCTTTACAACGCTCTCACACGAGAGGCAGAACAAAATATAAAAGTCTTACTTTCTGTTTCTCCATGGTCATATGCACAACAACGTATTCCTCACAATATCCGGATTTCCCTCTTACTCTAAACGACGTGAAATGAGATCTGATTCTAAAAAGCCAGCAATTTTTCCAACACCCAGCCTTGCGCGCTGGCCGGTTCAAATGACGAACTCCAGTGAACAGTATCCAGTGGTCGGACGCCTTGGTGATGACAGGCCATCAAGTGTAGTTGCGAAGTCAATAGTGTTTAGTTTCAGAGACGAAATCAAACAGATAGCACTCTTCCCTTTCTGATAGAATAATGAGGCTACCGACGGCAGCGGTCTTAATACAGAAGTACTACACCATGTCCTCCGCTAGAAAATGATCTTCGATGTTTACTTTCTTTTTCTTTCTCCTTTTCGAGGAAGTAGGCTCGTTTTATCGAATGGAACTCTTGTCTGGGTGTTTATCCCTCCCTGATAGTTGGAGAGAAGCTGATTGTTTATACAAATTTTTGATATAAACGATCAAATGCATGCACGAGAGTTTTTCTTTTTTCATTCCTCAAGACTGATAAAAAAGAACTTGGCCTGATTTGGCGAGGCTTTGAATCTACTGATAAGTTGCGAGTTATACACCAAGTGTGAACCACTACGGTGTAGCACTGCAGTTTTCAGTTGGTTGTAAGGGTCGGTGTTCTGTTGCAAATGAGTTGACGCGCTGTGATAATCATAGCAGTGGTTTCGACGAAGTATTTCGTCCATCAAGATCTGACCAATTTTGCTAATGATGAAATATTTCGTCATCAAGATATTGCCGATTTTTTTACGGCGACCAAGATTTGGTCAGTATTTTTAATGACGAGATATCTTGTCCATAAAGACCTGGTAATTCTTCTTCCAATGACGAGATATCTCGTCCAACAAGATCTGGTCAGTTTTGCTCATGTCAAGATCCCTTGTCGAGTTAACCACCAGGAGGGTTAGATATTTGATACTGATTCCCATAGCTGACAGTTTTACCGCTTAGTCAGATTTCTGTCTACATATTTCGTCATCACAATATTATGACAGTATTGTTTTTGATGATTTCCATTCAGTTTTTGATGATGACGAGATCAAGCAGTGTTGCTAATGACTGAAAACTCGTTGAGACAGCCACCAAGATGGTGAAGGGGACAGTGGACTTTAGTACTTAATTTTAGCTTTAAAGATTGATACGACACATAAAAAATTTTTATGTTACCATCAGTTACATGGGCAAGGTAAAACATATGTGAAATAAGTGGATAAATGTAGTTGGTCTGTTTTCAAAACCACCTTTCTCGGATTGAGATCCTTGCAATATGTCGTATGTATTTAAATGCAGATGAAAAGAGTTTGTCTCATTCCATCTAACTTAGTGACTTAGAATGTTGCTTCTCCTATGCTTTTTAGCAAAGTTTTAGGAGTTTTAGTACATATCTTCAGCTTGCAAGTTAAACACAGTATGACAAAACAGTTCTGAGGAAACGCAAAGCAAAATATTCTACTCCCTAAGCGCTGTGATTTTTATGGTTTACATAAACTAATTACTAAAAATGTGAGACACAACAAAATAGTGTTATATTTTTAGTATAATATATTGAGAATAGATTGAAAATTAATAATCGCAAGACCTATCAATTTTTGATAATCTATCAAAACTTTTAACCACCTATTATGAAATACCTTCAGCACAACTTAATATATACTTCTGGAATAAGCTTCATTCGTAGACCGTTTAAGATAAAAATAAATAAAGAGCACCTTTTTTAACAATGGTACTTCATAATTTCCTTTTAAAGTCAGCCGTTCCTTTAATGTACTGTCTATCATTATTTCCTATGTTAATTTTTTAGGTGTGTATGGACTTCATGGCGCTTCGAGGTACCCAAGTGATATTTTCTTTTCCAAATGTGTTTAGTGTATTTAGTAAAGAAGGGGTTCGCGCTTCTGGAATACCCAAGTGATCTTTATCTGCTTTTATCCCACTACTCTAATCCCCAATCACTCTTTTCATCCCTTTCACGACATTTTTTATTTGACGTTCCTTGTGTTTGGCTCAGCTTGGCCAAATATGGCCCCTTGTACCACAAAATCTAAAAACAACCAACGGCTGTAAATTTCGAAAAACCTAAGTCAAATAATACATGGTTATTACAAATGTCCATTACGCAAAGAATTTCACACAAAACAATAAGTGCTACATGAAAAAAACAAGAAGTTTTGACACAACGCAACAAATGTTCGAAGCGTGCCCTTTTCTTTACTCATCACACGCATAGTGGAAATATAGAGTAAGCAATGGTAACCTCTTTATGTGCCTAGAATCATCTGATAAAAACTAGCAGTAACGTGACTACTGGGCGAAATCCAACAGTCATCATCTGATTGGTGCACGAGACAGGAGAAGACACCCATGCCTTGATTCATCATCTGATTGGTCCACGCGATGTAGTTGTAGACTTTGGGGATTTCACCATTTTTGTCGTCACAGTAGAAATGTGCATTCACATATCTACCCTGTCATTGGTTGTTATAGTGCCAAAAGAGGCGATAAGATGCTAAATAGATCATCCATGCCAAATTTACCCAGAGCAGTCACGTGACTACGAATCGACATGTTGGTCAAACTCTTTGAAGCTCCTCTCAATACTTCACGTCTATGGTCACACATACATGTGGTAGTCAATTTCGAACCGCTGAATCATTTGCAATAACCCTGTACAGCAAATTTCTGTGCCATAATGTATTTGAGCATCTGTGTAACGAACACCTGAAATACTCCTCATTAACGCTCCCAATTTATATTCACCATTCATTTCTTCATTCGAGTTCCCAGATAAACTTGTTAAAAATTATTCAGTTTCATTGCATTTTACTTTAAGAAGTTTTACCTCCAAATTCGATGATGATGCGTTTACACTCACGTTTCGCTGTTTCTCACATATAGTTTTCTTTCTTAACCCTCCAAGTGGATTCAATGAGGTATCTCGTCTATCAAGATCTGACAAAATTTTCTAATGATAAGGTATCTCGTCATCAAGACATTGTCTATTTTTGTATGATGCCGCGATAATTTGTCGAGGCAAACGCCAAAAGGGTTTTGTCAGGTTTTTTATTGATTGACCATTAGAGAGAGGTCTATGACTGCTATGTTCTATACGACATACATTCAATGTTCTTCACTGAAGTATTCATAGTCCGTTGTGTTACTCCAGTGCGACGTTAATTAAAATACCTACCTACCATCGAGAGGTATAGAAATTCAAAATTTTAAATATGGAAGGGGTTCAAGTAATTTCGTTTCCAAACATTCAAAAACATTGTGTAAAAATATACTTTAAAATAAACGTTAATTAGTTATTAACACAATTTATTATTCAGATTAATTTTATAAAGATAATGAATAAACTGTATTTTGTTCATATAAGAAGTGAAGGGTTTTCATGTTTATACAATTTCGTAATTAGAAAGAAAACCACTCTCTTTAGAAATGTCACGTCTTTTATTCTACTTTGCAATTTTTGATGAAATAAAAATATCACTAACTAAAAATACTCAGTTAAATAGTTCAGTTAGTACAATTAAAACGTAATCTGACTTATGGACTATGAGATAATGGCGTACGTGGGGGCTGGTACATGTTAAATCTGTCATGGTAACATGTCGTCACGTGGTATGGAAGTTTGGTGGATTTGGAGGCAGCTCAGGTGTTGACCCTGACTTCTGACATTGGTTCAAAATAACGAGTTGTCCTCGAATCTTTCCCCCTTCAGGATTGATCCCGGAAGTCGTCAATAGCGAAACCAATAGCATTGTGATATTAATTCAATTACCTACCTATCAGATAATCTAAATGTGATTTGAGCTTTTTATTGCTTCCTTATTTCCTTCTAATGTGGCCTATTTTTCATTGACAAAATATATTTACTTTCAGTTTGGCAGAGGAACAGCAAAAAGTTAAATTGTACTTTTAAAAGTATTTTTTATCGTGTCAGGCAGCGTTTCTCAAACTGTGTTCCGCAAAACAATTCCCAGTGCTCCGCAAAAATTTAGGACATATTTAAAATTATAAATATTTTTACTAAACATATTTTAAAGTTTAAAATAAAAAATATCATTTACAAAAAATGGGACAAAATTATTTGAATACTATGACCTTTGGCGCCTTCGGTGTGTAAGAAAAGAAAATCGAGTATAAATCATTTATCACTGATCAGGTAAAACATTGACTATATAAAAAGGTAGTCGGCATTTGATATGTCAGTTCCTCGTCCGCCAGTCGACAAAACAAATTTACGTCTAAAGACAACCAACACCAGACAACACAGAACCAGAAAACACGGAACCAGACAGAGGCTGGACTCACTGTCTCCGCGATTGCAGAAACAATTAGAAACTTCGACAACTTTCCAGAATTATCGGAAATTTTTTTATTGCATATAAAACTGGTGATTTATGGCACTTCTCAAATCAGTTGCATTTTAGTCAACATTCAGTCGAGACCCGACAAATTATAAAGTTCATTATATGCAATTTATTATTTTTAAAAATCTATTTTCTGTAGCTTCTCAGATTTTTCGTTTTGATGATAAAATATCTGTTTTGTGGAGGTTTCTTCAAATACTAAATTAGTGATAAGGGGAATAACGTCGATTTTTTTTCAATGGATCGCTGGCTGGAGACGGGGTCCTTAAAAACATCGAAACTTTAGTCAAGCCAATTGGAATAGACGCGGAAGCATCAACATGTAAGATGTGTGTACTCGTTTTGGTTTTATTCGATGTTTGAGAGGACACAGCACTCCAAATATATTAAGATATTTAGTTCTTTTATTTAAAAAAATGAACCGTATTAAATTTTAAAAATATAAAGCCATGGCTGCAGACTAAGCAAACATTCCATAATCGAGAAAGTAAGAAAAACAGACAAAATTTTTATTATTTATTTGCACTTCAGTTTTATTAGTTTTTCATTTTTTAATAATAAAGAAAACAAAATTAAATCTTTAAATTAAGTAATCTTAAAAAGTAATTTTTGTTTGTAGATGAAATTTCAATTATGCAATTTAAAATACCCTAAATTATAAAATAAACAAAAAAAATGTGGAGAATTGTTTGTTGTTTATAATTCGTTGCTTTGCTTCTGTATGGTCTGTCCATTTTCGTACACCTAGTCCTGCAATCTGTTGACTCTTTCGTTCGTATATCAAAATGGGTTAACTCATTACGATATTTTAAAATCTTGAAAAATTAGAATCCTTAAAAATAAATTTTACTATTCACGTATAAGATTTTGCACTATAGGATTTTTTAAAGTTTTACAGTGTTTTCTTTTAAAAAAACTTTCAATGAATCTTTTTAGATTCAATATCTTATTTAAACTTTTTATTGAATTTATGATGTTGTTATATACAGCTAATGTTCATATTACTTTCTAATCGCAGTGCGGAAGAAAACAGAGGTGTTATATTGCTGCTGTACAAGCTGGTTTTTCGGATGAATCATTGACTGCGGATGGCAACAGAACTTCTTGAACTATCGAACAAGTTGCATAGCTTTATTTATTTCCTCGGATACAAGTTCTACAATTAAAAAAACTTTAAAACGAAAGTATCATTATTCTTATTTGAATATTGGGTTCGCTGAGACAACCGATAATAAATCTCAATGCGTAATTTGTGGCAAAGTCTTGCAGAACAGTTCAATGATTCCAGCAAAATTGCGTCGTCCTTTTGAGGGGGTCCATCCAGAATGCAAGGATAAACCAACTGATTTTTTCACAAGGAAGTATATTGAATTCAGGAAAGCCCAGAAATGTATATCGTATCATTCAAAAACTGTCAACTAAAAGGCTTTGATGACATCTTACTTAGTCAGTTACCGAATTGCTCAAGCTGGCAAAGCCCATGTTGTTGCTGAAAACCTTATCAAGACTTGTGTAAAAGACATTATCGAATGCATGTTTGACGTAAAGGCTGCAAAATCACAGTCTCGGAGACTTAGCAGAGAATGTGAAAGCTACTTTAATTTATCGTATAAAATCTACTAAATTTTCGCTTCAAATGTATGAATCAACCGGTGTTGCTGGTTTGGCAATTCTTATGGTATTTGTGCGCTATCCATGTTTGGACTCTTTTCAAGAGGATTTACTTCTCTGCAAGTCATTACCGACAACCACAAGTGGCAGTAAAATATTTAAATTATTATATGAATTTTTCGCGGAGAATAGCATCCTATGGGATAACTGTGTTGATGTGTACACAGATGGAGCGAAAGCTATGACTGGTAAGATGTCTGCGCAATCTCAAAAATAAAATAAAAGTCCAAGGGAGCAGTAGCCATTGCGTACTTCACCGACATGCTCTTGCAATGAAGAAAATGCCCTCTTTTATAAAATAAGTGCTGGATAAAACTTTTAAAATAATAAATTTTATAAAATCACGACCTAAGAATATCAGGTTGTTCAAAATCTTATGTGATCACATGGGGAGTCTGCATACGTTTTCACTTCTTCACACAGAAATAAGGTGACTCTTCCGTGGTAAAAGTTTAATGGGCCTCTTTGAACTAAGGAATGAAGTCAGAATCTTCATGAGTGTCAATGATTTTGCTTTGGGATAGAAGTTGTGTGATTATCGTTGGATGAGTAGTTGGCAGATATTTTTACAAAAGTTAATGATTTGTGTCTCTGACTACAAGGAAAAACAGTAACTGTTTTTGATGTCTACTGACAAAATGGAAAGATTTAAAAAAAAACTGAAGTATTGTGTAGAGTCAATCAAAAACGGAAACCTGAATTGTTTTCCATTAACCAATAACAAAAGGATTTGAAGAAGAACTCTACTCAGATATTCCTGAGGATATCTTAAAAGAGTTAGAAATTCATCTCTAGCGTTTAATTGATACTTTGAACTCTTATTTTCCACAAGGATTCCATGAAAACATAAAAGAAAACGTTTGGGTTGTAATATCATACTCTATATCCAAAAAACAATTATCTCTGACATTACAGGAATATGAATGCTTGCTTGATTTGACATCAGATACCGTGATAAGATCAAAGTTTGAAACTGAGAAATCAATCTCAGATTTTTGGTGTACGCTATCCTATCAGATAAAGCGAAACTTATTCTCCTGTCCTTCGCAACCACTTATTTATGCAAAAACAAGTTTCTCCGCATACGCCGTTACTAAAACAAAATATAGATCACGTCTCAATGCAAAGCAAGATATTCAGTTGAAACTATCCGATATTTATCCATATATAATCTCATTGTGCAAATCAAAACAGAATCATACTTCTCATTAAATTTCTGTTTCACGAAACCAAGTAAACATTTGTAACAAATGTAATAATGTCAAATTAATAAAATAACAAATTGTAGATCTGCAATATTTGCCCTGAATTTATTTAAAATAATTTTTTCATGTGTGTGTTTTCTGTCTGCAATGGGAAATTAGTGCAGAAAAAAATTAAACGGTGAAATCTAATGTCCTGCAAGCTCAAATGACGACACTACCTTGAATCGTCAATGCTATTTTGTCGTTCTATTTAGGAAATACAGTATATAGCTGCGAGATAAAATTTACTGCTCCGTGTTGAATTTCCAATTTTAAAGGTGCTGCGTGATTGAAAAAGTTTGAGAACAACCTCTGGTGTAGGGCAATTGGCATTTTTTTAATTAACGGTACTAGAGTAAAACATTGTGTTATTGTAAATATTGGTGACGGTGTGGGATCAAACCCGAAGGGAAAGTTCCGATGACAACAACACGTAATTTTGAACCATGATCAAATGACGAGGTCACATCACTCATGAGAAAATGTAAGTTCGGTTATAATGAACTGAATTTTCCCTTCCACAGATATTTTTCCTTTTTTTTTCTACGGAAAATGTGGACAACACAACTATGGAATCTTTCTTAATCGTCAGTAAAAAGTTGTGATGAACTGTTCTTAAAATCGAAATGTACCCAATTCAAACTAATGAATTTTTTCCATAAGGAGTAAAAATAAAAGTAAATAAAACCACTAAATTCTTTATTTCTAATAAACATGATAAAAATTGTTTATTTAAGAATTAAATAATTTCTATTTCAATAAATTGTGTTATATCCCAATGATTGTTTTCAACAAAACCACCATCAAATGTTAAAAAAAACTTTATGTGTCATCAAAATTGAATAAAGTGAACTTTTTATTTGGCTCGGTGACGGTTCACTATGACAGAGTTCGACTGTATTTTCTTGTTAATCATGATAAATTTGATTTTCTGATGGAGGTAAGTATGATTTGTTTGGCATAGGAAACAAAAATAAAGTGGTTAACAAATGTTGCTCTGGAAAGTTTTATTAATGCATTAAGAAAATTTTTTAATGCTGTTTCAACATTAAATAATGGACAGTTTGAAAATTTTAACATAAGGACCCTTTAAATGTTTTAAATGTTCAGTGATAAAAAAATCCCCAGCAATAACACAAAAACAAATAGTTATTTTGAGACACAACAAGTTAAAAAAAGAGTATAAATACAAGATAAGTAGCTAGAAATACAAGATTAATTCATCAGCGGTATTAAGGAAATGTCTTTTACGTATGAATTCGAAACCTAAAAATTGAGTTTTCTGTATTTTAGAAATCGGGAAGACTGACGGGGATAGGCAATTTTTGAAATACTTTACGTAGACTATCAAAACAAAATTTTCATGAAGATCCGATGGTTATAAAGTTTGCATAGACTGCTTGCTTTCTACTTAAAACTGATATATATATAAAATAGGTTAGTCTAAAATTTTTAAGGTGTGTGGGACGTTTTACATTAAACATGATACAAATTTTGGACAAATTATCAAAAAGTGATAGGTTTTGAGCGCATTAATATTCAATGCACTGTCAAAATTTAATTTTTATAATAGCTTGTATACATATATGAATAAAATTAACTCCTTTTGATCATTGTATCATTTAATTTTAAGGCAAGTTTTGCGCAATATTTTAATTCAAAATTTGGAAGCAGGATCAATTTCTTATTTGTTCTTAGATATATATACAGTAGGGTTATCAAACAAATTCAAGTAAATCACATAAAAGTAAACTCACTGGGGACATTTTAAAATCAAGAGGGATGTCAAAATATCTCAATTGGAGAAAAACGCGATTTCGTAGCAGAATTACTATACTTCATATGTATTATATATCTTATTCTATTGTATATATAACTCCGTCACAAATTATTTCAATTGAAAATTTCTTTTCGCTTTTATAGAGTTTGATATGAATTGAATTTCAACACTAAAATTTAAAAAAAAAATTTGCCATCAATTTTGGAGATTTTTAAAGTCTACGGCCTTTTTAATAAGCCCATCAAAGTGTAACAAATTGCAAAAATTCTTACCAAAATCATGCAAAACACGGATATTCATCCACTAAATAAATATTTCTTTCACTAAAGAAAATTACGCAAAGAGAACATTGATATCTCCAACGTAAGCAGAAACTGAAATACGAAACATGGCAATCGCATTTGGAGGAAATCGTAATCATTGCAATTCCTACTGTGGAAACTCTTCGTCCCGTCAGGATTTCTCCTAACCTCCTTTTTAAACATTAGCTTATAAATCACCGTTCAACAGGCGTTGCGTATGAAGCAATAAATTTAAAGACGGAGGACAGGAAAAAGAAGAAGCACTAGTTGATTCTTTAACCTTGAGTTTAAAGATTTTCAAACATTTCTTTCCCTTACTGTATGAGAAAATTAATAGTGATTTAGAGCAGTTTCCCAGCATTTTTGTCACTAAGTACCACTAGTGCTGTCCGTCTCTCGTGCTCCAAAATGTGATCGTAGAGCGATAAAAACCTAACCGTGATCTACATTTTAAGTACCATGGATAGTTGGGTTAGTTTGGGTTTTGTGTTGCCGGTCTAAAAACGGACATGTAAAGATTAAAATAAAACATGTTTGTTGACGTAAAGGACAGACAAACTGCGTCCCGTTGGTGAACAACATTAAGGACAGACAAACTGCGACATGTTGGTCAACATCTTAAAGAACAGACAAGCTATACCCTATGTTGATAAACAAATGTAGATCAGATAAGCTATTCTATGTTGGGTAACAGAGAACAGACAAGCTATTCCACGTTGATCAACAATATGAAGGTCAGACAATTTATGCCGTGTTGGTCCACAACAGTTAAGTTAGGTTTTGTGCGCTAAGGTCATATTTAGCAAAGTTGCACCAAACAACGTCAATTAAATGCACATGCACACAAGAAAATTTTACTGACACTGAAGAGAGATATATACTCAGGGAGCTATCGGAACCTATACTACCTACAATGCGAAGGTTGCTAAAGCAGGGGGCAAACCCACCGAGCAACATGAAGAATGAATAATCAGACCTGTGCCAAAATACAAGATTAACCTATAAAAACATAAAATTGATAGATAAAACTCAAGGTTATAACTATGACTTGCAAATTCAAAACATGTTTGTCAGTAATATATAGGACAGACAAGCTGGGCCATGGTGGTCAACATTAAGGTTGGGTTTCATGACGCAAGAGCTATATTTTGTCAAGCTGTTCCAAAACGTCCTCCCCTCCAGAAAAATCGGCATATACACAAAGCATGTTTTACTGACACATATGAAACCTGTATTCAGGGGGGTAATCGAACCTATTCTACCCACAATTTGAAGATAATAGTGCAGAGGGCAAACCCACTAAGCAACGGCAACCCCAGCAACATGAAGGGCTAAAACAAACAAAGCAAAGTCGAGATATAAAAACTTAAGATAGTAACTAAAATTAGTAAATTCAGAACATGTCGGAGTAAACAATATGAAAGACGAAAAATTAGCAACAGCAAGATTAAAATATAAAATTGAATAAAGATAGAAACTAAAGATTATAACTAGTAAATGTGAAACATATTGACCAGTAACATAATAAATAGACAGGTTAAATGGTCAACAACATGATGGACGGAAAAAATAGACAAGCTGTGAAAGCTAGAATTAAAATAGAAAATAGAGGTAAAATCTCTAGATTATTACAATTAGTAAATTTTAAACGTGTTGGTCAACAATAAAGGTTGTACAAGTTGTACCATGTTGGTTGATCAACAACATGAAGGGTGGAAAAACGGACATACCGTGCAAGTTCAAATTTAAAATTAGAAAAACAAAAAATAGAGTTGGTAGAAACAAAAGATTCTAACAAAAATGAGTATAAAATTAAAGCACTTTGTCCAACAAACATGAATACCAAAAATAAAGGAAGTAAGACACGAGGCAGTAAATAATAATACAAAATATGTTGATAACCAACACGAAAACAATAAAAGAGTAGGTGAAAATATATTGAAAACACGTGAAAATAGTGTATTGTAAAATAATTCATGTTCATAACCAACAAACAAAATATGTTTATAACCAACACGAAAAAAAAAAAAAGAGTGGGTTAAAATACACTCACTGCCAAAAGTTAAGTACGCAGAGGAAACTGTTAATTTACATTAGCCAATCTGAATTTGAGAGGCTGCTATTTGCAGTAGAGATAGATGGAAGTATGCAAATGTTTCATGTAGCAGCCAATCACAGTTTATTGTTAAAAATATGCCCAAAAGGCAGTCGTATAAGAAGCCAGCATTGTGAAGGGTTAGAGGAGTTGCACGTAAGTGCTGTAAAAAGTGTTTAGAACTTTCGTACGATTAGTTTTCAAGACAAACGTATTTCTATGGCTTCCAGAAGACGAATGGGGAGACAGTGAGCGCTGGCGTTCTGTGGGACGGATTGAAGCAAGGCAATCAATCACTGATGTTGCTCTTTTTTTTTGGCGTTCATCCTTCCGTTATCTCACGACTATGGAAACAATTTCAAACAAGGCAAACAGTTGTCCAAAGACCTGTGGCCGGCCGCCCAAGGGTTACGACCCCCCGCGGAAGATCGATATATTGCTGTTGTAGCGAAACGGAATCGAAGAGCTACCTCCACACGTATGACATCTATGGTTGCAGCCATGGTCAGTCAAAGGCAGCCGCATCGGGCGCCAAGATGGGAGCGCCGGCCAGGGTCGTATGAAGGGCTTGGTGGGACCCGTAATAAAGGACGCCGTGTGGAACTCATAAAGGTTATAGAGTCAGCGACCCAACTTGACTGGTTAAAATGTAAACTGAACTGCCAGAAAAACTGGTTGAGGCGAGCGTATGCAAATAAGGGAGAAATGAAGCCAATCAATGTGATTCGATACGGTCAGCAGCGCTTATGTAAGACAACAGACAGCTAAAGAAGCTGTTAGATCGATATCTGTTGAAACAATGACAGGTTATCACGATTTAATTGACTTTGAATACGTCTTAGTAGTCCGTGCATAAAAGATGGGACACTGTATCCGAGGTAAAGATGCAATTTGGATTTTCTCGCGACTATTGCAAGAGTACCGTGAATATAAAAAATTCGGGAAAACATCAAACTTCCGACAGATGTGTGTGCGGGAAAAGACCCTGAAGGAACGAGACCATCAACGACTCAGCAGAATCGTTTCACGAGATAAACGTGCAAAACTGCCTCAAATTGCTGCAGATTTCAATATTGGGGCATCAACAAGTGTCAGCATGCGAAGTGTGCAACGGTCCCACCATGATATGGGTATTTGGAGTCGAAGTTGACTGTAAGACACAAACCTATGCGCCTCGTCTGGGCTCGCCAGAACCGCCATTGAAATGCTGAAGACTCGAAAAACATTGCCTGGTCTGACGAGTCTCGTTTCTAGTTGTGTGCGTGTATGGAGAAAACCCCATGGAGCCATGGACCCCGCATTCCAATACAGGATTGTTTAAGCTGATGTAGGGTTCGTGATGGTATGGGGCGTGTGTAGTTTGTATTATTTTGGATCCCTGGTACATCTAGAGACGACCATGAAAGGTGACAGGTATGTCAGCATTCTTTCCGATCACTTACACCCATTTATGTCATGTGTGCATTCCGACGAGCTTGGACAATTCCAGCAAGACAACGCGACACCACACACATCGAGAGTTGCCTCCCCCTAAAATATCAATACCCCCCTCCCCATTTGATATCGATATCATCCCCCAACGAAATTTCACACTAAAAATCTTCAAACGCCAATTTTTATTTACTTTTAAATATAAATTTAAAGAGTGTTAAAGAGTAATATCGATATTAATTGCCAGCATTGACATGGGGAGGGGCGCCAGAACGTTATATACGGCAATCGCGCCCACCATACACAAAAAAGAAGCTGCCTACCTTTATGGGGCCATTCTTATAGTATATCGATACAAATTTTTCATGATTTTAAGACTCCTGCCTACCCCTTAAATATCAAACGATTAATATCTCTCCCCCTCTCATTTGATAAAGATATCATCCCCCCCCCAACGAAACTTCACACTATATATCTTCAAAAAACTACTTTATTTTCTTTTAAATATAAATGTTAATTGTCTTAAAGAGTTATATCGATATCAATTGCCAATATAGAGCTCTAATACTTCCAATATTCGAGCCAACTCCTCCTCCTCCAAACAATACAACCAATCTTTGAAACGTGGGGGAGGGGGAGCCAAATCATCATCTCGCATCTACATTAAATTTCCGTCTGACCAGCCCTGGTTGCAGCATCCATTGGTAAGACGATATCTGACACTACTGTACGCCGAAGGCTACACATGAATGGACTGTACGCCAGGTTAAATATAAATTAAGTATATAAATATAAGTTAAATATAAATATAAGGACTGGCACGAATAAAGTGGTGTCGGCAACATGTGAATTGGATTGTGTCTGATTTGACTACCGTTATGTTCACGGATGAGTCGAAATTTGCCCTGGAGCCAGATGACAAATGTGTAAGGGTCTGGAGAGAACAAGGCACACGCAATCGGCTCCAGAACATCTTCGAGCATCACGCATTCCAAGATGGAAGCATCATGGTGTGGGCCGGGATTTCGTTGGGATATCGCACCGACCTACAGGCAGGTTTCTGCGACGGCTGTCCGGAATCGGGATGAAGTCCTAAAACCCACTGTGAGATTCTAAGCTGCAGCAGTTGGTCATTCTTTCGTTTTATTGGATGATAATGCGCGTCCCCATAGAGCTGGCATCGTCGATGACTACCTGGAAAGTGAGGGGATTGCGCGTATGGTTTGGCCTGCGTATTCGCCCGACCTTAATCCCACTGAAAATCTTTGTGATGCCCTTGGCCGTGCTGTGTCTGCAAGTTTCCCATCCCAGTTATTCTCCAGAGTTGCAAACTGCTCTACAGGAGGAATGGCGATTACTTGACTGTGGCGTGGTTGATCACTTCATGGAAAGCATGGTCACACGCTGTAAACTTTGTATGAGGATGAGGGGTGGTCACACACCCTATTAATGTCGGTTTTGTTTATTTGTTTTGGATTTAAACATCATTTTGTTAATGACTTCAATATTTTCATCTTGTAATTTATGAAAATTCAATATTGTTTTCATCTTTGTATTTAATAATTTGTTTTGTTTCATGCATACGCCTATTTGCTACTTTCCTGCCTCATTTCGTGTCAATCAAAGCTGTACTTGCCGTTTTTTTCGCATTTAACTTTTGGCAGTGAGCGTATATTGAAAAGACTTGAAAATAGTGCATTGTAAAATAATTCATGTTGATCGATCAAATGAAACTAAAGATGGTTGAGTTTAAAAACAGGTTGATTAACAATATCATTAATAAATGCTTCAAATGATGTACGATATAAATCCCATGAAAGATAAAAACGCTACATAAATTTAAAAAACCAATATTGTAAAAAAGAAAGAGATTTGAATGGATAGTAACACTGATATCTAGAATTATTGCGGCTATCATGAAAAATTGAATTTTTTACAACTGATACATGGGAAAAGTATAAATAAAATACAGCTAGTATATCTGTAACTAACGCATTCAAAGTAAGTACTAAAATGATGAATAATATTTATGGATTAATAAGCACGAGTAATGTTTTAAAAATACTTTCCAGCACAGTTGAACCTGAACTATTGTATAGCTTCATTGATAAGTTGACAGCTTAATCAGCGTTTTAAACCAGATGGTAGTTTATCATCTCAATTTTTTTATATTGTTTCTGTGTGTGTGTGTGTGTGTGTGTGTGTGTGTGTGTGTGATATAATAATGAAACAAAAGAAGTATGTCAAAATCAATCTAATAAGCTTTCCAGAGGACTTGACATAAATTGAAGAAGGATACGAATTAGGTTTTTATAGTTTGCATTATAAATTGGTGGTAAAGAGATATTTGTATTTGACCTATCAAGAGTTATTGAGTATATGATTAAACCTACATTAAGAAAGCTATCAACTTTTGAGTTTTCTGAGTTTTGGAAAATGGAGTATTTTGACTTAATTTATACGAGTCCCCTTTTATTAGTCCTGATTCTAGTTAACACTAATCCTACATCAAATGATCACTAATCCTATTTTTAATGATCACTTCCCCTACTCTTTCTTCTAATGATCCCTGATTCTAATTCCTATGATTACTAACCCTGTTTCTACTGATCACTAATCTTATCCATGTTTAATTTCAGATATAGTTAACAATTCATCTGTAAAATTTCTACTTAAAAACCAAGAACCAATATGGTGCTCCGTAACAAAGTTGTCCGTTGTTTGAATATAATGCCTTCAAGGAAAATCTTATTTACTTTAGTGGGAGTAAAAATTTGCAATTTAAAACAAATCACTAATTTATTTCGTTCAGGAGAACGTATTAAACCTCCAAGTTGTTTTGTTGAGATATCTCGTATATCAAGATCTGACCAATTTTGCAATTAACGCGATATATCATCATCAAGATATTGACGAATTTTTTTTATGAGGAAGAGATCAGGATCTGATCAGTTTTCTTCTAATGACGAAATATCTCGTCAGTAAAAATTTGCTAATGATTTAGCAAATGACGAGTTACTACCTCGTTGAGACAACAGTCCGGGCTTGTTTAAACTTCACCCACAAAATTCAGAGACCATTAAATAAGATTTTCTATCAATTTCGAATGAAAAATGTTAAAGTGTACAACTTATTGGAACTCTAGAAAATAAGTGAGAGAAATACTAATCTTACCTATTTAATGAAGTGCTCAGATGAAACTATTCCACCCAAAGAGCTATAGAACTTTTTCGGAATTATTGAAGTATCCAAATATCAGTTTGGATAAACTTGGATTCCTTTGTCTCCCGCAGTGATGTAAACTTTGATCTTAGCTTCCCAAGCAACGAATGCAGCGATCTGAATCGGGAGATAACAAAGAATTCATGATGTCCATATCTTTTGAATGGAAGTTCAGTTTCGTTATGAGATGTGTCAATTGTTAGAAATGCCAGCAGCAGATTTCTAAACAGTGTTCTCCACATATCCTAGAATAAAGCTTTGTATTACTGTTGAAAATTATAATCCACAAAAAGATCATCAATCCCATAGCTATCAGTGTTTTTAAATTGAATGTAATCAGCGAGTTTTTGAGGATCTTTAAGGTGATGGAAAAGCTGCAGTGAAGACGATGGGTAACAAATTCTGTTAAAAGTCGCAATTCTTATAACGTTTTCATAGATCACGTTAACCTTGTTTTTAAATTGAGTATGATCAAAGAGTTCTCGAGGGTCATTTATGTTATGTATGAGGTGTAGTAAAGACAGTAGGTGAAAAGGCTTTTTGAAAGAAGCAATATCTGAAACTTTTTTATAAATTTCATGCCTGTAAGTGAGTTTAAATTGAGTGAGGTCAGCGAGTTTTGAGGGCCATGTAGGTGATGTATAAGCTGTAAAAACGATGGGTAAGAAATAGTGCTAAAGGACACAATTACTAAAACTTTTCCATAAGCCTCGTGGCTTCCGTGGTCTTATATTCAGGGTAATTTGCAAGTTTTTGGAGGTTATAAATATTAATGAAATACACAAATTCAGCTGGCAATAAGCACGATCAATAAGTAGTTCTGTTGAAAAATATCATTATTCAAACTTTATAATTGAAATATTGAATAGAAACAGCATATCTGACAAAAAAGTGAAGACTCTTTAGTATTACTTATCAAGGAATTTAACAAAGCAGAAATTAAATATAGCGAAAACTGCAAATAGTTCATTTTAAATTTACACTTTAATACTGCAATCACATATTTTCTCAATTGCAAATGGTAGTGCTAGGTAGCAGCCTTTAAAAATTCGGGTAAATGTTACCCATAAAAAATTATAAATGTTACAAATGTTATAATGATAAATTCCTTTGCTTTCTTCAGATGTTGACCTCGTCATCTGACCGTGGTTCAAAATTACGGGGTGTCCACGGATCTTTCTAATCGGGATTGGTTCCGGACCGTCGCCAATAGCCCGCTGTGTTGCTCTAATGGTAAATTAGTTCAACTATCTCCCAACCTCTTCTACCCCACATGAGTTAGCATTTTTTGTATGTATGAATTAAAACATTTTTTTAATTTTCAATAGTTATTTACATACTTTTAAACCCTTATTTTGAATTGAGATGACAGTTATTTGTATTTGCTTGAATTTCATAAAACAAGAAGCGGTATACTTATAGTAGTGAGTTATTCAAAACTTATCGATAATGGAATATACTAGAAAAAATAAAGAATCAGTCCTCTTTATTCGTGTCTTGTTCATAGTCACGCAAATTATAGAAAAAAGAGGCCATTTCATAAAAAACTACTCATAAAATTTATAATTGCAAGCATCAGCACCAAGCAAGCATCATATATATATATATATATATATATATATATATATATATATATATATATATATATATATATATATATATATATATATATATAAATAAGAATGGAGTGTTTGTTTGTACATTCAATATTTTCGACGCATTTCAAGTTTTCTATCCGTTTTGGACCCCTCTGATAAAGAATCCGCATTTTTCTCGTTTGGTGTCTGTCTGTCTGTCTGTCTGTCTGTCTGTCTGTATGTTGTGCCCTATACACGTCCACGCGGTTTAAGATATTTCAATGGAAATTTGCATACAGAGAGTACTTATCTTGATTTAGTGAGTGGAATTGGTTGCGAAAGTCTGTCTGTCCGTCTTTCTGTTCTATGCTCGATTTTGTGTTTGTGTGTTTGTGTAGGCATCACATGAATTGTATTCCAGATATTTGATTGCATTGTATTTTATTTTATACATTATCTATGTGGGATTGTGCGACGAGCGCGCCAAAGCCTGTACGTCCGCAGCAGTAACGCCACCTAGAGGAAGCGTCCGCTCAGAAGCGACTGCAGCAATGAGACAGATGTTCCCCCAGACACCGAAGCTAGCAGTTGGGCAGACGGCCCATGACTTTTTAGGCAGATGGCCTCTTAGTTGTCGGAAATTCTTAATTATTAAAGATGTTTGTAAATATACTGTAAATACATCAATTATCTAATTAAACTTAAATTTAAACTTTAAGAGTTATTTACCTTTTACGAACCCACATATATTTGGGGGCTCGGCCGGGATTTAATTAAAGGCCGAAGATTGCCGTTTTTACCTGAACCGTTCGAGAAGCGAACATTACCGTAACCGTTCGAAAAAAGAACTGTACCTCAACTGTTCGAGACGCGGACAATTCCAATATTCGTCTGATGCTCATCGGATTCAAGGTGCGAACTTCATTTGAGCAAAAGACCGTGACACAGCATATTGGATCTTGAGGAATACTTCATCTGAACTATATGTGATAATGTTATGGCCTGTTTACTGATGTTGAAGACGGCGAATTTCGAGGACGAAATTACAGTCAGGATAGCCGATTGTGGGATTGTGCGACGAGCGCGCCAAAGCCTGTACGTCCGCAGCAGTAACGCCACCTAGAGGAAGCGTCCGCTCAGAAGCGACTGCAGCAATGAGACAGATGTTCCCCCAGACACCGAAGCTAGCAGTTGGGCAGACGGCCCATGACTTTTTAGGCAGATGGCCTCTTAGTTGTCGGAAATTCTTAATTATTAAAGATGTTTGTAAATATACTGTAAATACATCAATTATCTAATTAAACTTAAATTTAAACTTTAAGAGTTATTTACCTTTTACGAACCCACATCTATTAGTTTAGTGAATGCAATATTAAACATTTCTTTATTGTTATATTTAGATGAGTTTCATGCTAAAACACCTGAGTAAGTATACTTAAATCAACCATAATTTCGTAGTTTTGGAAAAATTGGAATGTCCATTGAATATTACGATTAATTCGATTGCTTTACCAGTACTGCTGAAAAAGCAATTATTCTTCAAAAAAAAATTTTTTTATGGAATTTCATTTCTGATACGTCATTTTTATTTCGAGTCTTATTTTTATTCTTTGCGCAATGAAAACGATTTCCGAAAATTTGGGACAGACGATATTTTTCAATGAAACGAGAATGAACACGATCGCGCGAGCAGTGATATTTTTTCTGGTTCTTTCGCTCTGAATTAATTTCACATTTCTAAATTTTGTACACTTTTAGTTGTAAGTTGTGGCAACTGTGCGAGATCAAGAGATAAAATTGAATCACAAATTAATATCTTTGGAACAATTTTTTACGACATCTTTTATTTTGTTTTACTTTGCTGTTTCCTGTTTTAAATATTTATTCTTTTAATAAATGTGTTTTCCTTCTCATCACACCCAACAGCACCACAAAGTATGAGACTTGAAAATGTTAGGTAAGTCAGTATAAATTTTCAGTAAATTTTAAGTGTAGTTATGCCGTTATTTAAAGAATAATGCCGTTATTTAAAGAATAATGCCGTTATTTAAAGAATAATGCCGTTATTTAAAGAATAATGTCGTTATTGAAATAATAATAATGTTTAAAAATCCAAACTAGAACTTTTTCCAACATTAAAAAATTCGTTGTAGTAATGACAGGAGAAGATTGCAAAATTTCACAATGTCGCATACCGGAGGCAAGAGTGCCACAGGTAAAAAAATATTGTTTTGTTCACTATGAGTGCGAGAGCACTCGCCGTAAATCGTAATTTTAATTAATTGAGTTGCACATGAAAACAACTTAAGAAAGGGAATTCCAAATCTTCCTATAAATCGTCTTTTATAGTAGTAACCTTAGTATCACCTTTCGTCTTTTTGAGCTTTGTCATACAGCAATTGTGCGATGTATGTAAAATGTATTACATGAATGGATATGCATGTGTTGGATTTGTGTCCAAAGTAAGTTGTAGAAAATATAAAGATGGCGAAAGGTGTTAAAATAAATTTTTACTCTACAAAAAACGTAAGTCATTATATATTTTGATTATCTCTTCAATCTAGAGTAAACCAATTCAAACCGAGTAAGGTCGGGTATTTTGCTAGTATATATATATATATATATATATATATATATATATATATATATATATATATATATATATATATATACAGGGTGGTCCCGAATTCATGGTACAAACTTTAATGGTAGGTACAGGACATTGTAACAATGATTTATTGTATAGGAATGTATAGTCGCAAGTGACGCGGTGAGGCGTAAACAGGGGAAATAAAAGGAAAGAGAAATGGAGTGATCGGTTGGTATCATTGCCGGTAGAGGGCAGTAGATGTCTAGCCGCTGTTGAACATGATGCATCGCAGTAGGGAAAAGCGCCATTCACAATTGTGCTGCCGTAGACGATGGGTGACTTTACGTATGCAGAAAAAGCAGACATGCATTACATGTACGGCCGTGCAAATGGTAACGGCAGAGCTGCGTTACGAATGTATCGCGCGGAGTATCCTGATCGACGAATGCCGGATCATAGAATTTTTCAACGGTTACATCGTCAACTTTGTGAAACAGGTGCGTTCGACGTCAACAGACATGGCGCTGGTCGAGTAAGAGCTGTACGCACTCCAAGGCTGGAAGAAAGCATCTTGAACATTGTGGCTGATAGACCCGAGTCGAGCACAAGAACTGTTGCGCGTGACGTAGGTGTGAGTCATCAGACTGTATGCAGAGTGTTAAACGAAAATCTCTTACACCCCTTCCATTTTCAGAAAGTACAAGCATTGAATCCGGCAGATTATCCTCGCCGCGTGAACTTCTGCCTGTGGGTGATGCAGCAATGTGCGTTGCAGCCGGATTTCGTAGATTATGTGCTATTTACAGATGAAGCGACATTTTCACGCGAGGGTGTCTTTAATGCGCACAATTCCCATGTGTGGGCAACCGATAATCCACATGCAACGCGTCGACATGCGTTTCAACAACGTTTCAGTATTAATGTGTGGGCTGGTATTGTGAACGACTTTTTGATTGGCCCATACTTACTACCCACGCGGCTCACTGGCGGAAGCTATCTTATTTTTCTGAAAGAAGTGTTACCACAACTGCTGCATGATGTTCCGATCGCCATTCGTAACCGCATGTGGTTTCAGCACGATGGGGCGCCAGCACACTTCAGCATTGATGTACGGAATTACCTGAATGCCACGTTTGGTACTCGATGGATTGGGCGTGGTGGACCAGTCCCTTGGCCACCCCGATCTCCCGATTTATCGAGCCTCGATTACTTTTTATGGGGACATCTAAAGCATCTTGTTTATGAGACTCCAGTTGACTCAGATGAGGATCTCGTCGCTCGCTTATCTGTAGCTGCTGCAGGTGTGCGTGAAATACCAGGCATCTTTGAACGTGTACGCCAATCGCTCCACCGACGCTGTCAAGCATGTATCGATACTGGTGGACGCAATTTTGAACAATTACTGTAAACATGACACTTGTCAACAACGCTTTCAATAAAATCTTTGTTTTTCCTTTCGGCCGTATTTCCCCTGTTTTCGCCTCGCCGCGTCACTTGCGACTATACATTCCTATACAATAAATCATTGTTATAATGTCCTGTACCTACCATTAAAGTTTGTACCATGAATTCGGGACCACCCTGTATATATATATATTAGATAAAGCATCAAGGGAGACTATATAAAACTTTTGTTCGAATCTTCCTCTGAAAAAAAATCTTCTAATTAAGTTCATATTCTTTAATGTTACTATTAAAGAATACTCAAAAACAAAATCTAAGCAATTTTTCTTTTTATATAATTTTTAGTGCATGAAACATTTCTTATGGACGAATGATGAAGAAATCTGTTCAGCAACATTGTTATATTTTGATTGAAATCGCGTGTGCATGTGGTTCAGAAAATAAAAGTTTTTTTACATTACTAAACAATTTGCGGGCACTTTGCTATGTGTAGAAGTATGTTATTTCATGCTGCAAAATATGGCTAAAAACAGTGATTACTAAACGTATTTTTGCGACAAACCTTCTGGAAAGAAATGAGAGCGGTTCTCATCTATAAAAATGTTTTCGCGAGTCCGATTGATAAAATCAGAGTTTTAAACTTGTAAAATGCTTCTTTGGGGACCGTGGAGCGATTGTTTCAAAAATATCATATGGTGACAACTAAGCAAACACGTTTTCATGAAAATTATATGCACATTCGACACATGTAATTATGTAGATTGAAGTTTTTTTGTTGGTCATATATTGAACTTAAATGTTTCACGGTACTGTGGATTTGATTTGCTTAGAATTCAAAATAGTCAGGTAGTGCCATCTAGTGTATAGAAGAGATATAAAATCATCACTTTTCATTTTAATATTTAATTTCTAATGCTTTTATGTTTTTCGAATTTTGTACACGTCATGCGTTCTGGCATTCGCTTATTGTTTCATATTTTCCCCAATCATTGTTTATTTTTAACTTATTACTAAATATTTAGTAATAATCATAATTGTTTCATTAATATTTGTAAGGAAGTGTCAAAAAAAATTATTCTTTGAAATTGTTATTGGGATTCGAGAAAAATGTTTCTTTCCAAGAAAAGAAAAAAAAAGCAAGCCCTGGTTTTGGGGTGAAAAAGAGCATCCCACAAAAAAACTTCCTACCTGAGGTATAAATATTTTATGTATAGTGTCGCCATCTATTGTACTCTTAATGTACTAAAAGTAGCATTAGACATTCCTTCCTTTTTTTTTACATCTATAAGAAAATATATCAGAAATAAGATAATCACTTTGCAGAAAAGTTAGCCCAAGATCAATTAATAATTTTTTTTTGTTTCGTCTTTTGTTCCTGACAGTTGAGTCACGAAAAATACGAGTTATATGCGGCTCGATTCTTGTTGTTCTTGTTAACCTGGATATATTTCTCTCTCCTGTGACAGTAAAACTTTTCATGTGGGTGTATGTCTATTGCTTGACGTTGTATTGCATTTGTCACAAATTAGCCAAATGTATGGGAACCTCGATCAGATTTGTTACTGCATTTTCTAACATGCCCATCCAGACCACTGGATTAAGTTTGAGTATCTAATATTTTTACGAAGGCTTATTAGTTTGATATATACATTCTAATTCCAACTGATAATTAAAACACGGTAGATTAGAAAGCCACAGAGAATTATTTAGAAGTCCTTGCCTTAAGTTTTCAGTAAAACTTTTTGGGAGCATTCGGTATCACTCAAGGAACTAGTCAAAAGTGAACGATGTCTGAAATCCCTTTTCCTTCAAAACAAATAAATAATTTTGTAACATTTCTGAGTCTCCAAGTACTCTTCATAGCCGATAAAGCCATTTTTAGAGCGTTTTTCTGGAGACTGAAGAGGTAAAAGTGTGCTTCTGTCATTTTAGAATTGAAGTGTTAACGAACAATGTTTCCGTTGCAGACCATAAAAAATTATTCTCTGTTGAAAATCAGAGCCTGTTTTTGTTTCTTGTAATTCTGGACTAGTGAAACGAAACTTGAACGTTATTATGATTGATACATTTAAAATTACTTAAATAGTCTAAAATGCAAATAGAAAAAATTTTACTAAGTCGCTCCATTTTATTCGCGAAAATTTTTTAACCTTTTTCCCTGATAATTCGATGTTGAAGATGGAACTATTCTCCAAATTTCAGCCACTTTCTATATAACATTTCAAATTTATTTCAGTAACATTCAAACGCTATTGCAGAGTCATAGCTGAAGATCCATCAATGCTCTACTTAAGAAAGATTATACCTTATTCTAAATTGCCTCGCTGAAAATTTTAACTTTTTCCCAATATTTGCTTAATGTTTGCCCTTCAATTTAAATTTTCATGTCCAAGATTAAACTACCTTTTAATGTTTGAACATTCAACCGATTTCCATAAGATTCAACGATTATTGAATATTTATTCAATTTATGCCCTTAAATTAACTACCTTGAAAATTAAACTGTTCTCCAATGTTTATTTAGCATCAGATGTTCATCTAATTTCTAAGGCTCTTCTACAGATGATCAAAGTTGAAAAACAGTCTCCTATTCAACGTTGAAGATTTGACAATTCTTCCAAGTTTCTGCAACTTTTAAGTACCAACGTATTCTCCACATTAAACATTCAACTTTCTATCAATGTTCATTAAAGATAAGCTGTTCGACCAATTCTAAACGATTCTTCTTCAACAGTTAATTAAACTGTTTTAAATGAAAAACTGTTGCATCTTCATCGTTGAAAATTCAACTCTATCAACTTCTTCAACAACTACTTCAAATACATTTATGCAATGTTCAACGAAATGTTCAGCTGTTTTTCAACGTGTTTCCAAGGTCAAACCAATGTCTATACTTTCATAACTGTTTTCAACAGTAAAAATGTTTTATATACTAGTTGGGAACTCAACCTAAACAATCATCGTAAATGGCTGTTTTTAAATAATTTGGCGTAACCATCTTGGCGGTTGTCTCGACGAGGTATCTCGTCATTAGCAAAACTGAAAAGAACTTGATGGACGAGATAACTGTTATTAGAAAAAAATTGACCACACACAGATTCGAAGTACCTCGTCATCAGCAAAATTGGTCAGATCTTAATGGACGAGATATCTCCTCGAAACAACTTGGAGGGTAAAGCAAGTTTCATGTCAAACACATATTTCCAAAGGGGTATGCGTGAGACTCAGACAATTTATGAGGAATAGTTATAAATATATTAGATACGTATATATAAAGGCAGAATGAAGCTAAAAAAAATTTTTTTACTAATGCAACTGCGCGATATATCGCACCCGGGCAAGAAAAGTGACACAGGTCAAAACATAAAAATTTTGATGTCATGTCATTGAAAAATATGTTTGAGGTGCCCCAGCGTGTTATATTACTATTGTATAGAATATAATAGAAATTACCACCACAAATACTTACCTAAAATTTAAAAGAAGCTTACACTATTTAAATAAAAGTTTTATAGTATCCTTTAAGTTGATGTTTCTCATATTCTGCAATTTTTTGTTGCGTCACTTTTCTTGCCGGCAAAATATCACTACTGTCAAACGGATTATGGGAAAATATTATAAAGTGGCAAATAAAAGGTGTCTGATTTTGTAAGTTTTTTAAATTGATTGGCAATCTAAACACTTTTCAACTTCATTTTTTTTAATTATTTCAACATTAATAATACTCAACAAGTCAATTATTTTAATTCTCATGTTGGTTGTCTCGACGCGGATCTCGCTATTAGCAAAACTGTGCCGGATTTTGATGGACAAAATAAAAATAGAATCAATAATAAATTTAGGGAGGAAGGGGTTCATGGCGCAAGGACCATATTTGACCGTATAGTAGATAGAAGAAAACTGATCAGATTTTTATCTCGTCATCATAAAAATATCGGCAATATCTTGATCACGAGAGATCTCGTCATGAGCAAAATTGATCAAGTCTTGACGGGAGAAAGTCGTGTCGTCGAAACCACTTTTGGACGGTTAAGTAATGATCTAGCAAATGATTTTAGCTTAGTTATGCTAGCTTAATTGTTCGGAAATTCTAAGTTCAGATTTCAATGGGCATAGTGTAACTGTTAATAATTTGCTTAACTCCAGAAGGGCCAGCATTCACGTTACCCAAAAACGTCCACTGATGCCGGTGTTTCGACACCAATAAATAGTTGTAATAGCTATATACATAGCATCGGTATACCTTACGTCTTTCATGTTAGTTGACTTTAAGCTTACTGTACAATATTTTCAAACGCTTATGATTGTTTATTCCACAAAGAGTCAAATAGACTGTTCAACTCATAAGACTGACTCATTTCGGCTTTTGAAGGGGTTGTCGATGTTTTCAAGGTCGAATAAACGAACAAAGAAGCGTTATTAAAATAATTACGTTTTGGAATCTTCTTGGTATACTACTTCTATGGTCATTTTTTGCTGAACGAAAGCTATTTAGACCAAGAATTATTATTGGTGTTGAAAGGGCACTAAGGAAATTTAGCTGCAAGTTTCTTCTAAACAGTTGTACAAAAAATTATGCTGTTCTTATCAAGTAAAAGGATTAAAAGTCACAAAAAATGTCAAGTTTAAGTTGTCAAAATGCCAATGAAATTAAAAGTCACATGAGAGGGAGGAAGCGAGAAACGAGCTTCGGAGTCGAAATCGCATAAGTGAACGTTCTAGTGTAAATGTGGCTATTTTGTTGCTAACGCAATTTTCTTTATTCGCAGATTTAATTATTAAGTGCTATTACCAAATGTTTTAAATTAAAATAAACCTTATAAACCTTAGTTAAATTTTAAACCTTATGATTAAGCCCCAAGAATAAATGACATAAAGTCGTAGAAAAGATCAAGAATATGCTAAAATGTTACTCACGGACAGTTTTTTGAAATTAGAATTAAAAGGCATGTGCATGTCCAAGCGCAAGGGCTAAAAAAAGAACACCATTTTTCGGGGAAGAGAAGTTTCTTGAATTATTTTTTGTCAACTCTTCACTACAGCGATCAATTGTAACTTATAAAAAATTCAACAAACTGGAATTTTTAATCATTTTTCAAAGAAATATGTTCATTTATAAGGACAAATTGCTAGCTTATGTCTTATCAGCGCATTAAGCATAGTGTTACCTATCAAATTAGTTCCTATCAGTGTTATGTTCATATCATTGTTACAATGTTACAACTATGATGTGGTATTTTGAAGGCTTATAAAGATATCACAAGATATTCGGTGAATATTAGAATACATTCTTGCCGAGAGACACTTCAGACCCAGCAGGGGCTTGAAGCCCTTGTAGCTCTTCCTGTCTGCGTGGTCCTGGTTTGCAATTTTATATGGTTAAATGAGTTTTGAATTGGTTTACATTTCATCACGCTAAATTAGTTTTGTGGAGTTTTAGGTACTTTTCACCCAGAGTTGGATTTGACTTTAATTGAGAATTGGAGATGCAGAAAACCTCTATGCGATAATATGGTCTCTGACTTTGCAAAATATCCACTCAGAGAAGTGATCCTCTCAATGAAATACCCCATGCAGAAAAGGTAAAAATATCAAATTTTAAAATTCTATAAAATAGTATCGATATAAACATACTTTCAACAGTATATTTCTACTTTGGGTTGACTTATGAATTGTGAAACATAGTTCGGAGCATGTAAATTTTGCAAGCTATGAAATTTATAAAGTAATACACGGCAGATAAACCTGCTCCTTCACATTCATCATACCTGAAATAAAGATGGGCCGCGGTATCCCTGTTGGAAGAGTAACCAGATCCAACCAAAGACCATAGTGTACAATAGGGGGCTGGTGAACAATAAATCTGTCGTGGCCTCAAATGTCCTCACGTTGGTGTGGTGCGGAAGTTTGGAGAGTGCAGTACCAGCTCAAGTGTGACCTCGTCATCTGACCGGGTTTCAAAATTACGTGGTGTTGTCCTCCGATCTTTCACTTCGGGTTTGATCCCGGACAGTCTCCATTAGACCACTGTGTTACTCCAGTGTGATGTTAATTAAAAAATACCGAATACCGAAAAAAATATGACTTTTCTACCTTTTTTCGTCGAAAATCAAGAAAACGTAATCTTCTTTAACATGAAAGTTTTAGTTAATAGAATTCATTACTGAAAGTTCTGCACGTGCATCAAAAATAAGCATTTAAATATGAATTTCTTATCCGGTTATGCTGAAAGTTAAGCGCATAAATATGTGAGTTTCTTATGCAGTTCTACTGAAAGTTGAGCACATGAATTTAATTTTATGTGATTATGCTGAAATTTTCGCACCTGAATCTTATTTTCTTATGTGGTAATGCTGAATATCAAGCATCTGAATCTGAGTTTCGTATGCGATTTAAAACGGCATTTTAGCAGTTAATTAAATTAAACTATTTCCTTTGACTTTCATTAATTCTGTCCCCAATTTAAATAGAATTAAAATTTATTGATTTCACAAGTTAGTCCTTCGTAAGTCTCTCATTATTGTGCGTTTGACGACACCTTTATTTACGCGCACACTATTTCCTCCGATTTCAATTTATTCCCCAATAGAATTTGGAAATTCGAACTGACACCAAACTTCATCCAACAATGCGATTTAAATGCATTCAAATGGGATAGATTCAATTTCCCAGTCACTGTGATTCATCAGAGCTCTATCTCACCAGGAAAGGCAATTGCAATTAGTTTGGCGTCGGAAAATAGGTGACCGTTGTATCATCCGGTACTTGGATTGTATTCGTTATAAGTAATGTAAGATTCCAACATTGAAAATATAAATGTGGAAGGAACAGTATCTTACAGTAAAAAACTCACTACAGTCACTTTTGAATAGCCATCATCAGAGCCGGGATTTGTCGTCCTAAAATGTTTAAAATGAAGTATGCTTAAAAACGTCTTAAAATGTGAAAAAAAAAATATTACAATTTGTTTTAATTGTAATACAAAAATAAAAAGTGATCCCTCGTTTTCTTCTGTTAAAACTAGATTAAACTTCCGCCAGCACATGCGCGTGAAATATAAGTAAGCTGGCCAATACTATTGAAAGAAGCTTCAAAAAGTGCGACCAACATGACGAAATATGTTGCATAGCCGAAATAGGCGCAAAAATGCCAAATCGGCGAACCAGGTCAATTTTACAACAGAGTAGTCACGTGACTACAAGTCAATATGTTTGTCACACGTTTAATGTGGCAATAACAATTGCTATAAGTCCAGGAAAGAAAGCGGATTTGGATGTGTTTTGGGTAGGAAAATTCATGTTGTTCCAAACGCTACCAAAGTACACCTGGTGGTTAATGGTATGCCTGTCGTTGGGCGATCATCGACTAGAAGTGTTTCATGGACGACAGATGTGGTGAACAGGTGGGCCATGGAAATAATACCTGGTGAAGATTGAGGATTTGTTGTATGTTATAAGCCACGTGAAGTTGCCCATTATTCTTTTGAAAACTGACCACAAGCAAGCCCTGAAGATAAGGGAGAACAACAGGTACTAAATCTACAGATATGCAGCGGTGGCTGTTGAGTATACCGGTAATGCGTACTAGGCGGATACGAGAAAGCAATCTGATATTGCCCAATATCAACGCCATATCACACCGATATGAAGATGCACTATGCAAGAGCCATGGTTGGTAGTCGAATTAACATCGCACTGGAGCAACACAACGGGCTATAGGCGACGGTAAGGTATCAATCCCCCAAGGCTAGATCCGAGGACTTGTAATTTTGTAATCTTGTAATTTTGAACTACGGTCAGATAACGAGGTCAACATCTGAGCTGCAAGAGTCTGTCACCATGGTTTCGTCATTCTCTGTCATCGTAGTGTTCTAGACAGAATCGAGATTCGTCTGAAAAGGCGATGCCTTGTCATTCGTTTGTCCCTATGTGGTGTTTTGCACAGCATTGCAGCCTCAGGCCCTTGAGGTATTCGCAGAAATAGACATCTTGAAAATATTCCACATAGCCAAAGACGACGTTGAATGGTGCGTGCTTACACAGGTTGTTGTGCAGCACACACTAATTCTTGGGTTCCTGATGTTATAATCGTAATAGCCATGGACATAAGATGTCTGTCCTCTCTTTTGATGGTGTGACGAGGCTGCTTCAATCTTTCGTGTCACTCGTCCTACTTGCATCCCCTGATTCCATATTCGCAACATTATGGCTTGATTTCGTCCAATACTGACACCGATGTATAATCTTGTCACGATAATACACAATTCTTCCTCTGTCAAAATGCCGTGTGAGTGCCGTATTTTTCGAAGCATAATTAAGCTTCTTGTACACAGTAACAGCGAGAAAACACAATTCGTATATTTAAAAATGGGTATCTGTTATCATTTTTACAGGGCTTACAGGGGCGCTCACTGTTTACAGGGGCGTTGCTGGTGCACATGATTTGCATATACGCTGCTGTGCTAATCATTTGCATTTCCTTCCATTATTTACAAATCGTGCAAAGTTCAGTCTATTGGATGCTTC
Organism: Metellina segmentata; assembly: GCA_947359465.1. Taxonomy (NCBI): domain Eukaryota; kingdom Metazoa; phylum Arthropoda; class Arachnida; order Araneae; family Tetragnathidae; genus Metellina; species Metellina segmentata. Next base: position 67,758,082 of record OX375872.1, on the reverse strand, counting down.
CTTCCTGGATTTACATTTCGATGGCCAGAAGTGTAATGTAGCTTCTAGAGAACTAACCAGTATTTTTATGTGTGCCCATAAAGACGATACTAAAATTAACCAGTTATCTAATGTGAGACATGGGGAGACTGTGAGATCTTTTTTATCTTAAAGACCATGAGTTCTTAGTGTTGCAGTTAACATTATCGAAAATGCATTTTTCCTCATATAAATTCATTTTTATTCCCTAAAATTGTCACTACATCTGAACTCTTTCCCCTTATAAGTTGACCTGCTTCAAAGGGAAGTTGACGAAGATTCAATGTCTGAAGTTAACGCCGACATTATGCATTTGGGTGGATATTAGCTTTTTGTTTGTGATTTTACGAATATGAATATGAAATTAGCTGTTTTTTATGTTGGCGCAGCAACATGGTTTCAGAACTGTAGTTAGTTTTTGTTTGGAAGTCCTCCATATTAATTGAATTTGCTTAAGAGTTGTGTGTGCCACCTTTTTTCTGGGAAAAACTATCAACCTCGTTGCTTTTGCTGTGCTTTGCATTTTATTAAGCGCCTTGTTTATGCAAAATACTGTTTGTAACCTAATTTATTTCACGTGTTTGGTGCTTTTGTTTTTTGACCGTGGCTAAAAAACTCGGCGAGACTTTCAGTCTTCTGATAGTTTTAAAAAAATTGAAATATTGTGGCAGAAATGGTGTCAAAACGCGGTTAGTTTGTTGCATAATTTATGCTGAGACTATATAGGTTATTTCGTTTCTAATAGCACTGTAAGTTTCGACAACTTCTCCTGTTGCCAAAAATAATAGTAAAAACATTTTTGTGATATGGAGATAGTAAATCGCTTTTTAATTAACTAATTCGAGAGCTTAATTTTGAATGAGATTGAAGGTCTGTTTTTTAGAACAAATTAATTTCTCATATTAACATCGTCGAAGCAACTAATTATAAGAAAGCCAAAATGCAAGCTCAATGTTGTATCAGCATTCATCGCTTTCAATGTACGTCCTTGGTATTCCAATTAATTGTTGGCTCCACGTGTGTAGAACTCTTAATTCAGACACTCTTTAGAAAAAGGTTTTTACCCAAACCTATGACAGAGCCAAAGAAAACAATTAACCCCAGGAATGGGAAAACTTCAAACCTCCTGTCTTCACTTATGTGTGACCCTACCTATATTTGTAGGAATCTTTCAACATACATCGTATAAAGTATCTCCTTTATCTTATAAAACACCGATAGAGTTGTATCAAAATAATTTTCAACCAAAGCAACAAATTTATTACCAAAACCCGAGTAACTTAAATAATATTCCATATACACTGCTTTCCAAACGTTAAGCACGCGATGCAAATTCTAAACTTCGAAATGCGTGCAGTGGCGTGGTGAGAAAGTTTTTAGAGGGGGTGGGTGGCATTTTAGATGTTGACCTCATCATCTGACTGTGGTTTCAAATTACGTGGTGTTGTCCTCGGATCTTTCACTTGAAGACCAATCCCGTACCGTCGTCAATATCCCGCTGTGTTAATACAATGTAGCGTTAATTAATTACCATTGCAATTTGAAATTAGTGCTTCAACTTCATAGAGTGAAGCTCACTGTGGTTGTGGTAGAGAATATTCAACTATCGTATGATGGATCCAATCAGAGTTTACTCTGTGGAAATATGCAAATTAGGTCATTGATTGGAGACGACGCCTTTCTGAAGCCTTTCAGTGGGGGAGTTTAAATGTTTATAGAAAATTTTTCAAATACCATTTTGGTTATTTGTGGATTAGACAAGGTTAATTATAACTCAAAGACGACGACGGGATGATTCTCAAAGCTGGCGTGTTGTAGGGCAGCTTGAAGCATTATAGTTTCTTAAAGACGTCTCTATTTTCTTTGGTGTTGACCACTGTGATTTCTCGTCTATAGAAACAATTTCAAACGAGTGAGTTAGTTATCCAAAGACCTGTTCTAAGGGCTACCACAAGCTCTGATGATAAGTATGTCTTTTTTGGTTAAGCGCAATGGACGCAATAGAGCAAACTTGGTTGATGAGCGCGAGGAAAGTGAAAGCATTGCTCGCATGTAGTGATGACCATATTCTCCCAACCTGAACCCCATAGAAAATATTTTGGATGGCTATTGACAAAAATTGTCTCTCTACTCGTCTACACCCTCCAATTACTCCCAAAGAGCTGGAATCTGCTCTATTAGTGGAATGGCAGTTATTTCACTCTAGTGCTTGATCACCTAATTGAAGGTATGGAACGTGACTTCGGAGCTTGTATGAAGGTCAGTGGTGGTCACATCCCACTTAAGATACGTTTTGTTTGTTTGTACAGTTTATAAAATGTTTTGAATGTACGACATGGTTGTATTTGATTGTATGTATATTTAGGTATCTCTACTATTATAAAAGAAAGTGTTTGTTTGTCTGTTTGGGGCCGAAAAATCCTGACGACTTTATGGCACTTACAGTAATGAGATTTGGCACACAGGTACACAAATGAATTATTTGCAATTTTTGGGTTGCGGCGAATTTTAAAATTCAATCTAGAAGATTCTTAAATGAATTTCATAGATTTATTCTCCATCGGTTTTTAAAACGCGGAGAACTTTTTCTACTCATGCGACCTTGGATTTGGAATCATGCCAAGTTTTTTTCAACCAACAGAACGCGTAGAAAATTATTTTTTTCGTCTCCGCTTAAATTTTGCGCGAGGAAGGATTTTCCACCCAGACCATAAATCTTAACTGGAGGCACAGTTCTTTTTTCTATCTCCAAGACAGTTAAGATAGAGTAAAAATTGCAACGGATTTGAAATCTGCGGAAAATTTCAGTTTAGATTGATACTTAAAAATATGATTTTCGTTAAATAAATAATTTTTCAATTGAATATATCTTCAACGGATTTGAAATCTGCGGAAAATTCTACACCAGATTAATAACTTACATTACGGGCAACGCCGGGTAAAAACGCAGTGGCTAGTTTTTTTTTATAAATCAGAAAAAATATACCTAAATATATTTTATTTACATAATTTTTTAGTCATGAATCTATAACCGAATTTCTTAGTTTCATGCCAAGGTTTAGTTCAATTAATGAATTACTTTTCAGTTATGTCGAACTTACTTTTCCCTCTTAAAAAGCAACTGAAGGCATTAATTTTTATTGTAACCACAAATTCCATATTCCAGTTTTCAATGAACATCTACGTATGTGAATCCGTGGCAATAATCGATAATTTAGCGTTAGCTGGGTTTATCGAGGCAAAAACATAAAGTCCACATATGTGGACTTCCTCAACAAACGGCTCAGATGTTTCCTCGTCATCTGACCGTGTTTCATAATTACGTGGTGTTATCCTCGGATCTTTCCCGTTGGGATTGATCCCGGAAAGTCGTCAATTACCCGTTGTGTTGCTCCAGTATGACGTTAATTAAAATACATACCTACCTCAACGAAGGGGTTAATAGTGAACAGTAAATACTTTTGCCCAAGTAATAGCAAAACTATTTCTGTACGCACGTATTCATATAAATAAATACTCATTGAACATTTGCATATGTAAATCCATATAGTTACAGAAAAGAATTTGCCTTTCAGTTAAGTTTCAAGATGCAAAACTAAAGGTCTTCATATGTGAACTTCCAGAACTGGGAGGTTATATAATATTCTAAAATCCTTCAATCCCCGACGTGTTATTGTTTCGTATAACATAAATTTGTTCGACAGGTAGTTATATGTTCGTCTCGATGAAATATTCTTTCGTTCCAAATCATTCGAAATAATCTTGGGCATTGTATCAATGAAGGGGGCAGAACTTTTCTAATTAATCGCTTGAACAACTATTGATATGTTAATCGATCGGCAGTGTCACCCGCTGATCATCCTCAGAATGCCGCTAAGCAAACGGAATCCCGGCCTTTGGAAATCAATGCAGAGCGGGAGGCGGTCTCGAAGGACAATCGAAGGAAAGTGCCACATCAAGCGACGCGTTAACCTGGGATTTCAAACTCACTTCGGTGACTATTCTTGAATGAACCTAGGGCTATTGGAAATGCTGTGAGACGTAGGCATCCGTCAAGACAGTGAGTGCAAGTGAAGTATTCGCTATAGTTTTGTGTCCTAAAATCTGAGGATGCAGAACGCTCAACCCTCTGTAGTGCAGTGTTGCTTTTACCTCATAACACAATCAATGGCTAAATAACCACATCTTTCTAAAGAATCCATGGATTCCCCCAATATAGAGTTGGTTTGTTAGTTGGGTTTAATGAAACAAGGTCGTAATATGTTTGGGGTTCCCACTCCTGGGAGAAGGATGTGTGCTAAAACAAACACAACGATTGACCTGCAGTTGAAAAATGAATTAATAGAGCACAAAGGGTAGGGTTTATAAAGAGAAGCTTATAATTTCGCGTATGAAATTGTGAATAGTAAAGAGGGCTTTCTTTTAAAAATTTAAAAATAAATACCATTATGGATCTAGATCTGATCATTATCATATCACTTGAGATTCATTTAAATACCTAAGGGCTGAAAACAAACTTAACCTCATGAGTGTCAAGATTTCCGAGTAGTGCAGTATTATTTTTAACTCACAAAATTCTTAATGGCTAAATAATCACATCTTTAGTTGAAAAAACTCGTGAAATCTTTTAACCTTTGAAAATATTATATTAGTTACTAGCAAAATACCCGACCTTACTCGGTTTGAATTGATTTACTCTAGATTGAAGAGATGATCAAAATATATCATGACTTACGTTTTTCGTAGAATAAAATAATATTTTAACACCTTTTGCCATCCTTATAATTTCTACAACTTACTTTGGTCACAAATCCTACACCTGCATATCCATTCATGAAATACATTTCACATACATCGCACAAAATGACGAAAGCTGACACTAAAGTTACAACAGAAGACGATTTTGAGGGAGATTTGGAATTCTCTTTATTAAGTTATTTTCATGTTCAACTTAATTAATAAAAAAGACGATTTACGGCATATATATGTATATATTTATTTATTTATTTATTGATTGATTAATTTTTTTTTTTAATTTTTATTTATTTTTTTTCTACTTGTGGCACTCTTGCATCCGGCATGCGAATTTGGGGAATTTCGTAATTTTCACCTGTCAAAGAATTTTTTAATGTTTGAAAAGTTCTAGTTCGGTTTTTTAAACATTATTATTCTTTCAATAATGGCATAATTGCACTTAAAATTTGCTTTATTAAGACTTACCTACCATTTTAAGTCTAATACTTTGTGTCGGTGTTGCTTAAGATGAAAAAGAAACACAATTTATTAAAATAATAAATATTTAAAACAGAAAACAAAAGAGAAAACAGCGAAATAAATCAAAATAAAAGATGTGAAAAAAGTGTTCTAAAGATATTAATTTGTGATTCCTTTTTATCTCTTGATCTCGCATTTGCCACAACTTATGACTAAAAAGTGCACAAAATTTAGAAACGAGAAATTATTTCAGAGCGAAAGAAACAGAAAATATTACTGCAAGTGATCAACCAATACGAGTTTCTGTTTCATTCCCGTTCGTTGAAAAATATCGTCTGTCCCAAATATTCGAAAATCATTTACATTGCGGTAACAAAAGTAAGACTCGAAATAAATGAAGTATCAAAGTTAAAATTCCATAAAAAAAATAATTTGTTGAAAAATAATTGCTTTTTCAGCAGTACTGGTAAAGCAATCAAAGTAATCGTAATACTCAATATACAATGCAATTTTTCCAAAACTACCAAATTATGGTTCATTTAAGTATACTTACTCAGGTGTTTTAGCATGAAACTTATCTAAATACGAGATAACAATAAGGAAATGTTGAATATTGCATTCGCTAAACTAATAAATAATGTGTAAAATAAAGCATATGGAATCAAATTCATGTGTGTGTGATGCCTGTACAAACACAAAATCGAACATAGAACCGAAAGACGGACAGACAGACTTTCGCAACCAAGTTTACATACTAAATGAAGATAAATATTCACTGTATGCAAATTTCCATGAAAATATATTAAACCGTGTGGGCGTGTATAAGGCACATACATACAGACATACACCAAACGCGCAAGAGGCGGATTTGGCATCAGAAGGGACCAAAATGGATAGAAAACTTGAAATGGGTCGAAAATATTCAATGTACAAACATAAACTCCATTCTTATTTATATATATTTCCTTTGATTTGAATTCTTTGGAAATATTCCGTTGCTCCTTTTAGAATAGAATCGTTTGGAAAGATTATGTTGCTCCTTTCCATTGAATATAATCCCTCGTGAAAATATTATATTGCTCGTCTCATTAGGTGCAAGGGCCATATTTGGCCAAGTACCAAGGGCCATATTTAGGTGCAAGGGCCATATTTGTGCCAAACGCACTAAGACTGCTGTATGTAATACATATGAATGGGGACAGAGGGGTTAGGGGAGAGAACAGAGGGAGGAAAGGAGAAAAGATCGCTTGGGTGTTCAAGGAACGTTAACTCCATAAACTCCTGAGTTCACCAAAGACAGTAATTCCCATAGGGAAAGAAAATATCATAAGGGTACCTCGGGTTTTTCGTGAAGCCCCTACATATCTAAAGGAGATGTTTTCGATGATAAAGGAGCTATAGTGTTCCTGACACCAAGAATGCAGAGTTACGCAACAATAATTAAGTAATCTTATATGATATTAAATTTTACATGTATCAACCCCTCTTGGTTCTTCAGTTGTGACAGAAAGAAATCTATCTTTAATTTATTTAATTTTATAAATGAAAGCTGTAGCAAATTTTGTACAAGTTTCATGCATGTCCTCGCCAGAGACAGGTTAAAAAAATAAACATTACTGAACAGAAACTACAGTATGTACACCTGCAATGTTTTTGATCAACACTTATAAAGTAAGGGGCAGTCTATATTTTTCATGACATAAACTCATTATACATGTGGGTTTAAGCGTTGTATTATTTATAACCTCCACAAGAATCCAAGTTCTCGAGATTTACACACTTTATTTAAACAACCAAAACATATGCACCAACGCGATCAAGTCGGCAGTTCACCAGATCCAGAACTACATATTCGCGAAGTCTACCGGAAAATATCTCTCTAGTCGAACTAATTTCCAATTCCGTCAATAATACAAATCTAACCTACATATAGTACTTCGGATCATCGTCACAACAGACTAAGTTCTTAATGCTTTGTAAGGGCGGACCAATCCATCAAATTGTTATAAGACAGCGAACTCAACCCCTACTTAGTGGAGTTGGGTAAACCCGGCAGAACTGTGTCTTTACACCCGGTACAAGTAGTCAATCGTGGCAAGCGGGCAGCTTAATACGGAACAGGACTCGTGACATTCTCATCCTTGTTCGATAGGATTGTCTTGGAGCGACTCGACAACCACCATTCCGCGTGATGGATAAATGCCATCTCTTTGAGCATTCCCACTCGTGTAGAAACTACTCGGCAAATTCCCTGTCGCGCTCGTAATTGCGATCTAATGAAGAGACTGAGATATATTGAACTGGTTGGGGACGGGACTTGTGTTGGAGATTTCATTAAGAGAGGGTAACTGAAAAGCAAAATTGATTTGAACAAAGATTTTGCAATTTGAAAACCGAGTTGAAGTTATGTCGAAATTTTTCGCAACTGCAAGCTTTTAAAATAATAGCAAACATATTGATGATGGAAGTTAAAATGAAGAGACATATATTGAATTGATTGGACGTGACTTATGTGGAGATCCCATTAATAGAGTAGTTCAAAAACCAAATTAAGTTGATGTTGAAATTTCTTCGACCGGTTGGAAGCTATAAAACATTAATATCAAAAGAAAGATGTAGGAAGATTTATGTAATGAAGGAGGCACTTAATATTGAACTGGATGGACGGGACATGCGTTAGAGATTTCATTAACGGAGAGGCAATAGCTGAAAAACCATACTGATTTGAAACGAAGAGTTTACAATTTGGAAACCGTTGAATTGATGTTGATATATTTTTTTTCCGGTTGGAAGCTCTGAAACACTTTTTGGGAATATATTGATGTATGAGGATTTAAGGAAGACAGAACTATATTGAACTAATTTGACGGGACTTGCGTGGAGATTTCATTAACAGAGTAATTGAAAAATCAAATTAATCTGATGTCGAAGTTTTTCGTACCGGTAGGAAACTTTATAACACTATTAGTATACTATATATTGATGTAGGTGAATTTAAGGATGCTACTAAATCTTTTTTTGAAGATGCTACTAAACTGGTAGGACGGGACTTCTGTGGAGATTTTTATTAACAAAGTAGTTGAAAAACCAAATTGATTTGAAACGAAGCTTTTGCAATTTGAAAACTAAGTTAAATTGATGTCAAAATCTTTCGTATCGGTATGCAGTTTTAAATAGCTAATATGTATATTGATGTAGGAGGATTTAATGAAGAGGGATGTACTCAACTGATTGAACCGGACGTCCGGACGGATTTTATTATTAACAGAGTAGTTTAGAAAACAAATTAAGCTGATAACAAACCTTTTGGGGTGGTAGAAAGCTTTAAAATATTAAAAGCAAATATATTGATGATGGAGCACTTAAAGCAGGGAGACACTATATTGAAATGGTAGGAGATAACAGGACTTACATTAGAGATTTCATTAACCACAGTGAGTTGAAAGCCAAATTGATTTGTAACGAAGCGCTTGCAGTTTGAAAAACAAGTTGAATTGATGTCGAAATTTTTCGGGCTGGTAGGAACTTTAAAATTATAATAGAAAATATACACTGATGGTTGAGGATCTATAATGAAGACACTACTGAACTGATTGAACGAGATTCACGTTGGAGAGAGTCACGTATTAACAGAGTGAGAGGGTAGTTGGAAAATCAATATTAAACTGGAGTGAAGTTTTCATGACGGTAAGAAACTTTAAAATATTAATAGCGAATATCACCGTTCGATGAGGATCTAATGGAGAGAGACACTGGTATCGATTGAACTGGTTCCGTGGGATTTGATTGAAGTTTTTAAAAAGTCGTGAGAGAAACAATTCAATTTGTGTGTTGAAATATTTAGTGCGGTACGAAGCTTTGTCTTTGGGTAGATTTGATTCTAAAATCCTAGACCGTTGGAAAACCCCTCCCCAAACATAAAATCTATTCAAATTTTGAAAAATAAATAAAACTTAATGAAATTGGGCTAAAGAAAACTTAAAATCTAATTTTCGATTATAAAATTTCATGTACACTCACTGCCAAAAGTTAATCACGGAGAGGGAAATGTTAATTTCCAGAAGCCAGTCTGAATTTTAGAGGCTGCAATTCGTTGCAGAGGTGGTTGGAAGTATGCAAATGTATTATGTAACAGCCAATTAAGGTTTCGTGTCAAAAAATATGCAAAAAAGGCAGTCGTAAGAAGCCAGCATTGTAAAGGGTTAGATGAGTGTTGCATGTAAGTGCTGTAAAAAGTGTTTAAAACTTTCGTACGATTAGTTTTCAAGACCCACTTGTTTCTATGGCTAGAAGAAGATGAATGGCAGCTAGTGAGCTCTGGTATTCTGTGAGACGCCTTGAAGCCAGGCAATCAATCACTGATGCTGGTCTTTTCTTTGGCGTTCATCATTTCGTCATCTCGCGATTATGGAAACAATTCCAAACAATGCAAACAGTTGTCCGAAGACCTGTAGCCTCCCTCCCAAGAACTACTATTCCAGCGGAAGATCGATATATTGTTGTAGCGAAGCAGAATCGAAGAGTAACCTCCACACATGTGACATCTATGGTTGCAGCGTCCATTGGTAAGACTATATCTGCCACTACTGTGCACCGAAGGCTTCACATGAATGAACTGTACGCCCGGGTACCACGAATTTGTGTTCCTCTATCCGTCCAATGCAGAGGGGCACGATTAAAATGGTGTCGGCAACATGTGAATTGGACTGTGTCTGATTGGGCTAACGTTATGTTCACGGATGAGTCGAAATTTGCCCTGGAGCCAGATGACAAACATGTTAAGGTCTGAAGAGAACAAGGCTCACGCAATCGGCCCCAGAACATTATCGATCATCACCCATTCCGAGGTGGAAACTTCATGGTGTGGGTCGGTATTTCGTTGGGATATCGCACCGACCTGTACATCTATAGACGGGGTTCTTTGACAGCTGTCCGGTATCGGGATGAAGTCCTAGAACCCACTGTTAGATTGTACGCTGCAACAGTTGGTCCTTCTTTCGTTTTAATGGATGATAATGCACTTTCCCATAGAGTTGGCATCGTCGACGACTACCTGAAGGGTGTGGGGATTGCGCGTATGGTTTGGCCTGCGTATTCGCCCGACCTTAATTCCATTGAAAATCATTGGAATGCCCTTGGCAGTGCTGTGTCTGCACGTTTCCCACTCCAGTTAATCTCACATAGTTGCAAACTGCTCTCCAGGAGAAATGGCGATTACTTGACTCTGGGGTGTTTGATCACCTCATGGAAGCATGGTCACTCGCTATAAACTTTGTATGAGGATGAGGGGTGGTCACATACCCTATTAATGTCGGTTTTGTTGATTTGTTTTGGATTTAAACATAATTTTGTTAATGAGTCCAATGCTCTAACCATTAACAATGCTGGCTTCTTATACGACTGCCTTTTTTGTATATTTCTCGATAGGAAACCGTGATTGGCTGTTACATAACACATTTTCATTTTTAAATCTACCTCTGCAGCAAATTACAGCCTCTCAAATTCAGATTGGAAGAAATGGATCGAACCCAAAACTGTAAATATCTTTCGAAAGATAAATACGGTCAATTAAAATCATATGCACGGGGATTTATCTGTATTTGGGTGTACCTACCTACCAATATGAAAGGAAATTTTTCCAAATGAAGTATATAAAAAATCCCTCTACAGATCAGTATTAATAGATGACCGTTTGCAAACCACTTTTATGATAGAAGAGGTGGTAACTTCGAACACCAGTATGATGAAATATTATCTTAGAAAAAACAATTACATTTATCGCATTAGTGCAAAATTTTACCTGTTCTATAATACGTTTATTGATAAATAGAAATATTTGATTCGTTTTTTTTGTGTAAGCAAAATGTGTATGAACAATATGTAAAATTGTCACTTCCTAATAAAAGAGCTTTGAACCTGTTTTTTATTGTTACTCTATCAGTATAATTACCTTTGAAAATATCTTCAAGTTTGCTACCTGGCTGTCCGAGCCTAAATTTTTTACGATCTGGCCCTTTCCGAAAAAAGATTGCCGACCCCTGGTCTACAGCATTGAATTATGCCAATCGCTACAGGGATATTAAAAGAAAATTGGAGACAATTTCAGCAGGCAGAAACCATCACTACTTCAAAAGAGGCATTAGATGTCCTTTCAACTATTCATGATCTAGCTTTCATGTAAACACACTACAGGATCTTCACTTCTACCATCACAAGATTGAAGGGAGCATCATTGCATTTGACCGAAGCGATTTATTTGATGATTTGAGCAAAGGGAATCTCTAGTGCAGGCACCGTTTAGCATAGCGGTATCCAGAGTGCTGGAGGTTGACTTATTAAGAAGCTCTGACTTCAAAATAATTGTGAATGTGTCTCGAGTTCGTGAAAACATGGAAAACGATCTACGGAGGAAGTCATTGGAAGTTTTTCAAATGAAATTTGTCCCGGTGGACGTGTTTTTTGCCTTAACTGTTAAAGACGTGAATCCGAATTTCTATTCAATTAATATAATCGAAATTAATATTTGGCTAATGTATTCTATTTTGGGAAACAAATATCTTCTTAAATTCTGAACCTGTTTTTAAGTACATTTAGTTATTCTTTGTCAATCAATAAATTATTGAATTAAGATTGTACAATTGAACCCATTAGATGTCTGACAAATTGTAAATTTTGCAATGTTATTTGCAAAATAAACTAGAACATGGTTTCAAAATCGTCACTATACCAATGAAAAAAATATTAATATTATGTCGATCCGTACTATAAACATCTAAAACAGCCCTTTCAAAACCAAGCACAACCTTAAACATAAGTTGAAAAATATATATAACCCGAGATTTTTAAAACCTTAAAACAAGAGGCTTATGACGAAATTGCTACTGCCTTTGTGCTGCCATCTGTTAGGAAAACTTTAAAAAAATCATTTTGAGTGTTGAATTTTTTTATTTGTGGTTGGTCTGTTATTTTTCACATAAACAAATGTCAGTACTTAAGAGAAAGAAACTTGTGTAATAACTGAGTGGATAGATCGATACTTATTCAGTTCCAACTAATCAACGAAATGTAAATAAAGTTGCATAAATAAGTTAAAAAATTTAAGAAATAAATTATAACTGCGTTGCTAAAACTCGAGCTTTATTCGTACGTACTTAAAATTAACACAAGTAGTGTTTTTATATATTTCCCCTAGATAAGGTTATACATGTGTTTATTTCGTGAAAAAAGTTGAATACATTTTTTTTTGACATTTTCATAAAACAAGCAAGCATTTTTGTTTAGGTGAAATGAATAAAAGAATTGGTTCAACCTTTTATATATATTTTACATTATACAGGGTGGTCCCGAATTCATGGTACAAACTTTAATGGTAGGTACAGGACATTGTAACAATGATTTATTGTATAGGAATGTATAGTCGCAAGTGACGCGGTGAGGCGAAAACAGGGGAAATAACGGCCGAAAGGAAAAACAAAGATTTTATTGAAAGCGTTGTTGACAAGTGTCATGTTTACAGTAATTGTTCAAAATTGCGTCCACCAGTATCAATACATGCTTGACAGCGTCGGTGGAGCGATTGGCGTACACGTTCAAAGATGCCTGGTATTTCACGCACACCTGCAGCAGCTACAGATAAGCGAGCGACGAGATCCTCATCTGAGTCAACTGGAGTCTCATAAACAAGATGCTTTAGATGTCCCCATAAAAAGTAATCGAGGCTCGATAAATCGGGAGATCGGGGTGGCCAAGGGACTGGTCCACCACGCCCAATCCATCGAGTACCAAACGTGGCATTCAGGTAATTCCTACTGCGATGCATCATGTTCAACAGCGGCTAGACATCTACTGCCCTCTACCGGCAATGATACCAACCGATCACTCCATTTCTCTTTCCTTTTATTTCCCCTGTTTACGCCTCACCGGGTCACTTGCGACTATACATTCCTATACAATAAATCATTGTTACAATGTCCTGTACCTACCATTAAAGTTTGTACCATGAATTCGGGACCACCCTGTATACACTATCTACAAATAGTATTTGGACACCTGTGATAGAAAAGAAAAACAAAATTTATTCATTTTCAATAGTTGATAGAGCTTCCACGAGAGACAATTACAGCCTCAACCCTACGGAACATGCTTTCCACAAGTCCTTGTATGACGGCTAGTGGTGTTTTCTTCCACTCGGCTTGGAGAAGACATGTAAGTTACTTCACCGACTTTGGACAGTTGTTGCACCCCTTAATTCGGCGATCCAACTCGTCCCAGAGTTTCTCGATAGGGTTCAGATCTGGGCTCTGGACAGGCCAGTCCATTCGGTTAACCCCATTGTCACCAAACCAATCTATGGATGTCCTCGCAAGATGACAGCTGGCGTTGTCGTCCTGGAAGTAACATGGATCCAATCAGTAAAACTACCCCAACGTAGGAAGTACACTGTCATCCAAAATAGTGCAGTAGGCCTCGGCTTTGAGCTTACCATGAATTTGGACCAAGGGTCTCGGTCCATACCAGGTGAAACACCCCCAGAAAAATTCCACTTCCTCCGAACTTTACTGTGAGCACAATGCATTCTGGCAGGAGGCGTTCTTCAGGCAGACGCCAGACCCAGACCCTGCCATCCGAACGGTAGAGGGTGAACCTTGATTTGTCGCTCCAGAAAACCCGTTTCCACTGATCTACGGTCCACTTTCGACATGCTTTGCACCACATTAACCTAACAGCACGGTTGAACTTAGTGATCAAAGGCTTATGGGCGGCAGCACGACCATGAAAACCAAGCAGATGTGCTTCCTTTTGGATGGTATTAATCAAAATAACACTCCCGGATGCCTGTTGAAACTCCTGGAGTATGTGAGCCATCGGTTGGGTGCGGTTCTTCCGAATTTCTCTGGTCAGCATCCGTCGGTCTCTTATCTCCTAGTTTCGTGGGTCTGCCGACTCGGGGCACATTCCGACAATCACCGCTCACCTTCCACTTCTGAATCACATAGGCCATTCTCGATTTTGGATAACTCAGCTCGCTTGATATGTCCCTTAAGGATCGGCCATTTCTGTGATACCCGAAGATTACACCCTTCTCGAAATCAGATAACTCGACACTTACGATATTACAACCGCAGATATCGTCATTTTAATGGGTGTCCGAATACTTATTGGTAGATAGTGTATAATGTATTTAAATAATATTTTGAATATGTGTATACTTGTAATCAAAATGTAAGCGGAAAACTTTGAAGCTCCTTGATTTTAAAATATGCGTTATTTTTGGATTAGTAATATCACAGGTGTAATTTGTTAAATGAATTTATTTTTGAGTGGCTAACGCGTTTTAGTTGAATGAAAGTAAAGCCATCGTTGTAAATTATATGAATTAAATTAAAATTTGAAATTAGATTTTGAAATCATTTAAATAAAAACCGTTTAGGGTTTACTTTTAAATAATTAAGTGTTTTTTAGTCTTAAGCCCTTCTTAGTCCTCTCGGACATCCGTCGAAGAGCAGCCCACTTGAGGTCTGAAGTGAATAAGTTAATTAAAAACATGATCTGCCAAAGTGGTCAATATTAACCCAAAGGGGTCGTCACAGTTCTTTTCGTGGGGTCAAGTGTGACCACTGCTCGCTAAACCCTAGAGATTGGAATACTACGAATTTCCATACAAATTCGTAGTGTATTGGATAACAGCCATAATGGCGTTGCCCATGGTGTTGGTTTGCTTCGCAAATCAAATGGAAATTCATAGCCTTTTTGAATGAACTCCCTGTTAATTACAATTATCTGTTAATTCCCCAATGAATTCCCTGTTAATTACAATTTGGTTTGCTTCGCAAACCAAATTATGAATATTATAAACATCGGTTTGCTTAAAAAAAAAAAAACACCACGGGAAACGCCGTTAAGGCCTCCCCATTATCAAATGAGGCAAAATTCGATAACAGCAATCATGACGTTGCCCGTGGTGTTGGTTTGCGACGCAAACCAAATGGAAATTCCTAGCCTATTGGAATTAATTCACTGCGAATTCCGATTTGGTTTGCTTCTCATATAAAATTATGAATATCATGAACTATGGTTTACTTCGCAAATTGGATAACAGCCATAACGGAGTTGCCCGTGATGTTGTTTTGCTTCGCAAACCAAATAGGAATTCGGCGTGACGTCACAGTCTCTTGCGAAAATATCAATATTTAACTAAAAAATTATTTATTAAAAGAAAATCAAACGTATAAGGTATCTATCTGGTGTCAAATTTTCAGCAGATTTCAAATCCGTTGAAATTTTCAATCGATCTTTAACGATCCCGATTTTACAAAAAAAGACCTAAATAATACCAGCCAAAATGTTTTTTATTTTCTTTGCTTTCTATTGCTGAAATCGTAAGAGAGCAGGAAATGTAATCTGTTTATTTTTGGAACACGAATGTTGGCGTGACGTCACAATCTCTTGCGAAAGTATAAAAGATATCCAATTTAAAAATGTTATTTATTTAAAGAAAATCATATTTTTAGGTATCGATTTAATGTGAAATTTCCTGCAGATTTCAAATCCGTTGAAATTTTTACTTTATCTTTAACGGTCTAGGAGATAAAAAAAAAGAACTAAATAACAAAAGTTTGTTTTTTATCGTCTGCTGGAAAATTATTCCTCCGTGCAAAATGAAAGCGCAAACGGTAAAAATAAATTTAGAATCTGATCTTTTATGCTGTTGCCATTCCAAAGAAAACAAATAATTAAATTTTATTTTAAAATGTTCTAGATTGATTTTTAAAATTCGGCGCGACCCTAAAATTGCGAAAAATTTGGACTACCTGTGTGCCAAATCACATTAATGTAAGTGCCATAGATTCGTCAGGACTTTGCGTGCAAGAAACGAGAAAACAGACTAACAATTTCTTTTATAATATTAGAAATAAGATATCATTGTACAGTAATATTTAATTCAGTTAAATTGGATAATTCTTGGACACCATCCTGAATGACACAGCAATTAAAAGTGAATCGTGGGAAGTGATATCAATAGGACCTGTAAGGTGGAGAGAAAGTTTATGAAAATAGTTACGGAAGCTATTCAAGTAGGCCAAAATGACATAGTTTCCGATGATTTACCATGATTTTACAAAAAAATAAGCTAGGTATAGAATTTCATGGCGATTCAAGGCTGAAACTAATTTACTAATTTTGAAGCCAACATTGCTAATCTTGTCAAGTATCACGAAGCATACCCTTCACATTGACAACGTTAGTAAATTGCATACGAAGTTAATAAAAGTCTTATTTTAATATACACTTGGAGGATTGTATTATTGTTATCTAAATTAAATTTTATACTTTATATACGAGAGTCGTTTTGAAAGTAATACCCGTTTGAGCATGTGCATCACTGTGACAGTGGAAAGTGCACCGGTCAACCAGTTTTAGGGACTCGTCTGCCAGCTGTTTACTGAATTACATCGTATTATAATTGTTATTGTTGTTTTGGTAAGCAAATAAAGTGTCCAAGAAAATCGAACGTTCCGCCAAATGTGAAGCGAGATCTGTGATCCGATTTCTAAACGCAAAAAATCTGCAATCAAGCTAAATTTATCATGAAATCAAAAGAGTGTATGGTGATGTGATGGATGAATCATGTGTGCGTCGTTGGTGCAGAAATTTTAATGAAGGAAGAAAGAACTCTATGATGAGGAGCGATATGGCCGCACAAGTGTCAATACGGATGAGCTTGTCAAGTCTGTCGACAAATTCATCAAACAAAATCGTCGTGTGACTTCCGAATAAATTCATGATAAATTTCTCATGTGTCTCGCACTATCATTTACAAAATGGTTACAGATCATCCCTAATTCAGAAAAAATTGTGCAAGGTTGGTGCCACGCATGCTCTATGACGACCACAAAATCAAGAGAATGGCTTGAAAACAAACGTCAGTCTATGGAGTGGCAACATGCTCGTTCACCAACGAGTCCAAAAAAAAGTTTAAACAGAGAATCTCGACTAGCAAACTCATGATTACGGTCCTTTGTGACCGTCAGGGAATATTGCTTATTGAGTTCATGCCACAGGGAGCCTGTATAAATACCGATGCATAGTGTGAGACAGTAAAGAAACTATGGCGTGCAATTCAGAATCTAATTATATATATATATATATATATATATATATATATATATATATATATACATATATATATTAGACACAGCGTTGCCTGTGACAGTTGCTTTTGTGGGGCTTAGGTGTGACCACTGTTAACGCTCGCCACCCACCGGTGTTTGCTACGCATTCACATTTGATTTGCTTCGCAAGCCAACACCACAGGCAATGTCGTGATGGCCTTGGAGTGGCTAGTAATAAATAAAGAACAATACTTTAATTATAAAATATTTTCAGCAGATTTCAAATACGTTGAAAATTTAACTCCTTTAACTATCAAGGAGATAGAAATCCAATCGGCGTGACGTCACAATCTCTTACGAAAATATAAATATTTAATTGAAAAATATTTATTAAAAGAAAATCAAATGTATAAGGTATCGATATAATGTAAAATTTTCCTTGCCCGTGACAGTTCTTTTCGTAGGGTCAGGTGTGACCAATCACTAACGTTCGCCAACCCCTGTGATTGCTGCGTATTTCCATTTGACAAAACATGCTGAAATCGGAAAACTTGGCACTTCCCTCTTCTTTCCGAGGTCAACCGAGGTACGGGTGACGTCACATTTCGGAGGGAAAGACCGAAGGTGAAAAAAAAACTGATTCCAAAGACTGACGTCAGTGGGTGGGGCAAAAATATCAAAATCATGGTGCTTCTTCTTACTCCGTAACGGAAGAAAGAATGATGAAAAAACTAAAAAATTTATTTTAAAATGTTCTAGATAAATTTTAAAATTCGGGCGCGATATATAGAAAAATCGCAACAAAATTCGGACTGCCTATGAATATATATCAAGTTGAGTAAAATGTTTTCCCGCCCAAAAAAATTATTTAAGAATTATATACATACGAAAACAGCAAAGCTAATGAGGATAGTAATCTCCGTTCAGTTCTACATTCGGCTTCCGACGTTTTGGCAAATTTTTAATCTCTTCTGCGAAGAACTGTAGCGTGCGCGAGTCCAGAAAGAGATCGACCTCATTTATGACCTCCTCATTTGAATTGAAGATTGCGCCATCAAGATGCAGCTGCAGATGTAAAAACAGATAGAAATCCGAATGGGCCATGTTTGGGTTGTATGGTGGATGTTGTATCAAATCCTACTTCAGCTTGTATGGCGTCCTGTCGGTCATTCTACTAACATGTGGTCTGGCGTTATCTTGAGGAAAGAGAACCACCTTCTTTATGAACTCGTTTCTTCGTTTTTCGCGAATGGCATCACGAACTTTAATTAGCATATTGTTGTATATTGCACTGTTGATAGTTTGTCCGCTTTTAAGGTACAATTTGTAGATAACTCTGCGACAATCCCACCTAATACAGAGAAGCACCTTCTTGTTAGTTAGGGCTCGTCTTGCAACCGAGCCTGCTGATTCCCCAGGTGCTGACCACCCTCCTTTACGACTTGTATTGTTGTAGTACACCCATTTTTCATCACAGGTCACAATTCTGTCCAGAATTTTCTCTCTCCTTTGATCTCTGAGCAGGGCCAAACAGGTCGCTTTTGCCTTTGCGCTTGTTTTCAGCAACCAATTCGTGAGGCACCCAGCGGATGAACTTAAATGTTAGATTTATGCGTTTCAGAGTGTTAACTATTATTTTTTTAGCAAACATCAATCTTTAACACAATAGTTCGTGTTGAAACATTTCTGTCTTGATCAATGAATTGCTTTAACTGCTCACAATCACCTTCAACAGGGCTGCCAGAATGTGGTTCATCTTCAATGTCGAAATTTCCTGCTTTAAAATTCCGAAACCAAACTTTGACTGTACCATACAAAACAGTATTGATGCCTAAACTTTCACACATTTTTTGAAGGCATTCAGTCGCACTGAGTTTGTTACGCACCTCACGGTAGACAGGGTTGGGTACTGAACCAAATGAGGGATCTTCTAGAACAGGGATGGCGAATCTATGACCCGCGGGTCAGACACTGACCCACGCAGGCTTTTTAAATGACCCATGCGTTGATTTTTATAAACTTATCATCATTTCATCATATACATAAACAATTTTAAATATTTTTCGAATCCTTCTTTTAAAAAATTCGAAGAAAATACAAGTGTTAATAAAGAATTTAAAAATGAAAAAAGAAATGCATAAATGATTTTTGTAAAATGTTTTAGATTTATTGATTATACATAATGCTGGTTTAAGATTTATTTGAATGCCGATTGAGTAGAATATGTAAATTTATAAAATATCGCTAGAGAATGAACAGATGTGGTAAATTCTATTAATAAAGACATATTTATTAAGTCTCCGTTCACAGGAGGCGCGTAAAACGCGCGTTTAGCGAGACTAGCGAGGTCTCGCTCTTCAAGGTCGCAAAGATAGTAACTTGAATTAGAGGAATAAAAAAACATTTATTTTTTTCCAATTTCAGGCATTGGACTTTTTCCTTGGCCACTACAAAGCCGGAATCGATGGTAACTACACTTCCAATGGCGGGCTCTAAGGACTTGGCCACTACAAGGCCGGAAGTGATGGTCACTTGTGAAGGGGCAACCAGTGGGTGTACCATCATTGCCCCTAACAAAGAACAGCGCAATTTACATCCATACCCTGTACTCGGATTCGAACAAGGAACCTTCCGATTCAGAGGCCAACACCTTGACCACTAGACCGGTTTATCGGTTAGAGGTCAAGATGTAAAAAACATAATAAACGACAATTTGCACAATTATTAGAGGAAGTGGAGTACCAGTATTCAGGGATTTTGACAGACAACAATGTTCGATGGCTCAGTTCCGGTCAAGTTCTTAATCGCTTTGTCATTTTATTGAAGAAATTACGCTCTTTTTGAATGAAAAAAAACAACAATAATTTTGACGAAATTTGAAGCAGACATTGGTTAAATGATTTTATGTTTTTATGCGACATTACTCAGCATTTAAATGAACTGAATAAAAAACTTCAAGGAAATGGACAAATTGTTTTAAAGATGTTTGAGAATATTAGGATATTTATGACGAAACTTGACATCTTTATTAGGAATTTGGAAATGAAAATCATGAAATATTTTCCTCAACTACAAAAACATTTTCAAAACACAATAACAATGGAAAATACGCTTGATGTTCAACAAAATGCAATAAAAATATATTTAATGATTATACAGTAAATAAAACAAGCGTTTGAGGATAGATTTAATCAATTTAAAAGTATTGAAAATACATTTCACTTTATTTTATATCCATACAAAACGAAATTCGAAACAATGGAATTGAACAAATTTAAGTGGCTAGGTATCCATGATTTAGAAATGGAATTAGTTGAATTTTAAAGCAGCATTGTTTGGAAAAATAAATTTGATAACTTGATTTCCGAAGAAAGGAAAATGTCTTAAATTACTGCAAATTAGAATGATTCCACACTACTATTACATTAAACGCATGGGATTCTTTACTAAAAAATTTTATATCAATGAAGAAACTTGCTAATGCTCTTTTAACGATGTTTGGATTTACATATTCATGTGAAAAATTGTTTTCTTCGATGAATTTTGTAAAGTCTACCAATAGAAATAAACTCGGAAATGAATTGACTACAAAATGCGTTAGACTAATGAATACTGAATATGAACCTATTATTAAGAAATTATCTGACAAAAACAACAACAGATTTCTCAATAACTATACTTTAACTTTATTGTACAGCCGACCAACCGGTATAGTGGTTAAGGTGTTAGCCTCTAGATCGGTAGGTCCCCGGTTCGAATCCGGGTTCGGGCATGGATGTTTGTAAGCGTATATACCAGCTTAGGTGTTGCTTCGTCATCTGAACATGGTTCAAAATTACGATGTAATTGTTAGGGGCAATGATGGCCCTCCCACTGGGTGCTCCTTCACAAGTGGCCATCACTTCCGGCCTTGTAGTGGCCAATGACTTCGGTCAAAATGTGCCCGCCATTAGAAAAAAAAAAACTTTATTGTACACGTTGTACATACACCTGTATAACTATATTATATATTCAAATAATATATATATATATATATATATATAATTTCTGATGATTTCTCCCCTTTTATATCGATTTTTTTCTCTTCACTTGCAAAAGTAAAAGTTGTAAAATAAAAAGAAATCGTTAACTTTTTAAAGAATTAAAAGACTGTGAAACAAAAACAGTAGTTTTTTACCATCCTGCCCAAGTGACCTCCGAGCTTGTGCTAAAAAAATAATGAACAAAATTTGACCAAATTCTTAAAAAAGTTCGCCGTCCCTGCTCTAGAAGGTCAGTCGCTGACAGCTCGTAAATGGTGATCGATGCCAGAGTCACTTAAAAGGTGGATAACATTCACCGTACACAGAACTATACCATGTCGCTAGTGTAAATGAAATTGTTGTGGTAACAATTGTCTACTTACCGCCGCGTAAAAGTTAAAAAAGGCATTGTTGTGAAACCTATGATTTTTTTCTGAATTTAATTCCCGTTGACAGGTAGATCTTATTGATTTTCAGTCCCAGTCAGACAGTGAATACAAATTTATTATGGTGTACCAAGATCATCTCAAAAAATTTGTGATTCTGAAGGCTCTGACGTCAATTCTCTAAGCTTAGGGCGCCATCTATATTACAGTCTGACAATGGTAGGGAATTTGCCATTAACGTGGTGAACAGTTTGACGGAGTTTTGTCCAGCACTAAATATCGTCCATGGGAAGCATCGCCATTCACAAAGCCAGGGTAGTGCCGAAAGAACTAATCAATGTATTGAAAATATGCTCAGTACTTGGATGCAGGACTACAAATCTGATCAGTGGAGTGAAGGACTGAGGTTCGTTCAATTGATAATTAGAGCTTATCATTCTGGAATCAAAAGAACACCATACGAAGCCCTTTTTGGCTGAAAACCTAAAGTAGGTCTTACAACGTCTTTCCTACTCCAAGACTTATTTTTAAAGACATAAATACATAGAAGCAGCTAGAAAAAATAATAGAAAGCCTCCAAACGACGCAAAAAGATTAAACAAATCAGCTTATGCAAAGAAAAAGAGCCTGTTTCAAAAAACATGGATGGGATTATAGTCGATGGTGGATAAAACCAACATGATGATGACGTGCTTACCGAAGTGATTTCCGTCCCTGCTACCTGTTGTGTGTGTTTAAAGGAAACCGGTAATGACCACGCATGCACAAATTGTCGTCAAAACATTCATACCTTCTGTGGACATGCTTGTAAAGATGATGAATTGGATATTTTCTGCACTCTTTATTTCAAAACTGAAAATGCTATAGAAGGTAAAATTAATTCTAAAATCGATCTGGAATACAAGCCTAAAAAAATGAAAATAAACTCTCATAAATGTTTCCCACTGCTTCTTTTGGAACTACTGTGCGAGTTCCTACTCCTGACGTCGACAAGGGTCCAGGTGATTCGCAAAATATTTTGGCAGTTGCAATGAGTGTGACAGAGGACTGTTTCTACCGACTTGGAACTTCTGAGGGAATTTTAAAACAACTATATATGCGAGATCACAACTCACTTTATGCCCTAAGAACTTGCTCAGAATTGAAGATATTCCTGACCACAAAATTCCTCTCTGGTCAGTTGCAATCGCTCAGTCCAGTGGAAGTGGCCAAGGATTCATCAAGTGTAGGTGAAAAACAAAGTGCCAAAATATGAAATGCCTTTATGTGAAAAAAGTGACGAAGTGTAATTCAAAATGTCATTCAAGCGTATCATGTTGCAACAAGTGTAAGTTAAATTTAATTATTTATTATTTTATGGAAAAATTACGTTTTTAATATGCGTACTTTTAGTAAAGTACATTTAATTACCCTGTGTCACTTTTTATAAGAAATAAAATTAAGTGTAATTCAAAATAAAATGATTTCCTTTCTTGGTGCAACAAGTAGATTTATATTTATTTTGTTTTCTTTAATAAGAAAGGCATAAATTTTGTTTTGTACAACTTAATATTTTTTTTATGTATTTTGAATAAAAGTTTTTTAATGGCACTCTTTTTTTATTTTTTCAAAATAACATTTGTATTTTTTATGAATGAACGATTTTTAAATAATAGCCTTATCATGACCTTTTTTCATATTCACTATAAATTAAACAATCTAAAAACTTACTTAAGAATCTTTTTTAATTGTCCTATTATAATTACATAATAAGAAAAAATAAAGGGAGTTGATGAAAAGTCAAGTTGCTCTTGAAGGGGTCGACGGTAAAAGCGACAACCTGATGTACAGCATAATTTGCAATTGCATTGTCAAGAAATTTCAGGGCAATCCCCTTGAGGTGGGCTCCAGTCACTTCATCCATTCCGCAAAGGGGACAGATAACTGATCTCACTATTCCCAATAGGATGTAAGTGTGTTTGTTGGTAGTCAGTCATGTCAGAAAAGAAGTCTAAAGCAAGCGTCTTCTACGGCTCTGTGCAAGGAACCTGGGATACGAGCTTCATTCCTCAATAAAACATTCAGTTCTTTCCTGCAAACATCTTTGTAGATTGGAAGACTATTAATCCTTATAGACGAGCATATAAGCCTCCTGATGTTATGTAGTGGCAAAGGGGATTTGGTTTGGGTAGCTGTACTCGAGCCTTAGCAAATTGGTCAGCTTGTTTGTCACCATATACAATACACCACAGAGACTTGGGATCCACTGTAAGGTGACCTTTTTCTTAACCCTTCCAAGGTCACTCAGTATTTTTCTACATCAATGTATATATAAGATTTCTATTCATTTTGACTAGGGACGGTAAGAGCTATTATTGTTGCTTGGGGATCGATGAAGAATACAATGTTGTTTTTGGGACAGGCCTATGCTTCATTCTTAGCCAAAGGTGTGATGCCAGTCTTCACTCGTGGTTCTCCATGTTTTCTCAAAACGACAGACGGCTTTGTCTTAGCCCAATTTTTAAAGCTAACTAAAGAGTATAGTAATATAAAGAAGGACTTATTTATTTTGAACTATGCGCTGTGCTTTTAACTTTACGAAACTATAATAAATTATAAATTTCTATTTGCTAAGAGATTTACATTTCGGTGTTGATGGCTGCAGCCATAGCCATCATGGTGTGAGAAGTAATTTCATCTATATCTTGGCAGCTTTAAGTTTCGGTCTGGTTTTAGCATTTATCAGCATTTCTGTCTATTCTCGGTCTCGATTACTTGATTTTAGTTTATATTTAGTTTGATATAATTACACTTATCAACAGTGAAATTGCTTTTTAGATGAAAGAACCCAATCCTGAATGATTTCAAAGTGCTGAACACGAATATCACCTTAAAAAAGTTTATTGGCTCTCGTTGCAGAGATATGGACGGTTTGTTCGTTATATAGGTGTTATCGCGTAATATAGTGTAATTTAGTAAAATAAATAAATAGCGACGAAATTGTTGCGGCATATTTGATCATCCTTTTGCACAAATAAGTTATTGTATCATACACACCAAGTTAAGTAGTTAATAATGCTGTTCACATCTGTTATATTGTCGGAGAAGTGACATTTGTTGCACAGAAAAATACCATCAGTGCAATAGTTAAGAAAGAGCATTATTTGTATTTTGGTAACAAGATAGGCGACCAGCACAAAGACTAGGTCCCACCCCGGTCCCACACGTATGTTGCTGCACTTGTGCAGTAAATATTTCACAGTGGCTTAGTGGCAAAAGAAAGGCAGTGCCATTTGCTGTGCCCATGATTTGGAGAGAGTCGACCAATCATGTTGATGACTGTTATTTCTGCATGGTACCGCCAGTTTCTGGAGTCATCACCAAGAAAAAGTGGACAGTTTAATACCCAAACATACCATCTGCTTTGCTTTGCGTCCTGTCTCGCATGGTGAAGGACTCCCTATTCCAGAGCATCCTACAGAATTAGATATCAGTTTAAACGAGGAGGATCGACATGCGGCCGCGAAAGTTCCTAAACCGTCAGCAAGTGGTAGCACTTTGGATGAGGACTTTTCATGTTTTGATGAAACATCTGTGCCACATAAACTTAGCACGGATGAACTAAACGATCTTGTTCGAGATTTGGATGTCCAAAAACAAAACGGAATTACTGGCCACATGACTTCGACAGTGGAATCTTTTTGAACAAAATGTCCAAGTGACTTTATTTCGCCATCTTCATCAGTCCTTTGAATCTTTCTTTGAAAAGAAGAAAGCCTTGTGTTCGGCAGTGGTATTGATGGCTTACTACAAGATCTCGGCACTGCACATAAACCCCATGAATGGCGGCTGTTTATAAACTCGTCAAAACCGAGTCTCAAAGCGGTTTTGCCGTATAACGGGAACCAGCTTCCGTCCATACTATCGGACATGTTGTCTACATGAAGGAATCGTACGACAATCTAAAGCTGCTATTGGAGAAGATTAACTACAGCAAATATGGCTGCCGTTTCATCACGACATTGCCAAGATGAGGCAGCGGTACCAGGACAAATGGTCCACGTCAATACTGGCCGACTATTGTTGGACGAGATACTCTCCTCGTCCATCACAAACGACAGGTCAAAGAAAAGCAAAAGTCCGAAGAAGATTAAGGTATTCTTAACATGTATTATAATATTTACATCTATAATTTTTCTCAACAATGCGTACACATTACAAAAAAAAACCGTAGCCAATTTAGCTATTTTCTTTGTCTTATTCGTATTCAGCACATTGAATTAATTAGGAAATGACTATTTTCATCTCAGAAGCAGAAAACGTTTGAAATTTTGTTGCTCAGTGTTATTAAATATAAGTCAAAAGGGTTTTTGTATGACTTTTGATGTGTCCAAATCTGTCAAGTGCATCATTGAATAAAAAATAATATAGTATTCTTCAAATCAAAACTAAATGAAACTACGAAAATTAGTTATTAGTATTATGGCATGCTAACTTTTCCCTATTGAATATTTGACTATTTGTGAGTTGTAAAATATTCAATTTCAGATTCTGAAAAGTAACCATTTTGACTCAACTTCTTTTGCCCGGACAAGGAAGAAATACTATATGATATAAAGATAACAAGTTTCTCAGCAACGGATTTTTACTGGCTTTAGCTTTAGACAAGCCGCATATTGGTGCAACGTAAGTATTCATCGCACGCTGCTCCAGTGTGTGGTCAGTCTTTGAGTTTGATGGTAGTGTTTACAACATTACGTGAAATATTCCGGTTACACACAGTCTTGTACAATTGTTTGGTGATTCGATACCCATCTGGTCAGTTAACGTTCACGATACAATCTCACAGTCATTCGTCCGGTACCGTCAGATGCCCCATATGCGAGCTGCATATCAGTCACCTCATAACTAAAATAAAATGGCACATTCTAAATGTTGTATGAATTCACACATGTTACCCGTTCGGTAAAACGTTCAATTAACAGCATCGAAACATGGATTGTGGTACAAATTGTGAGCGCCCTCTTGCAAATCCAGGTGGCGCTGGCGGACACACATTCTTTAGTAAGTACGCTATGTTTTACCTACCTCTCCTTAATGTTTGTATAGGATGTTTCAAAATTTCCCTGTTTAATTTTTCAATTTCACATACTTCAAGAATTTATAATTTAAGATTTAAAATGAAAAATATTTCCCACGAAAATAATTACATCCCCTCTATTTTAAAGCAAGAACAAGAAGGTAATATCTATTTTTGTATAGATATACTTTTATTCCAGAAAATAACAAAACAGCACTGTCTTCAAAAATTTAATTAATGAATTAATTTGGTATACTTATATGTGTGTGTATATATATATATATACATAAAAATTGAAAATTAGATTATTTTTTCGTTCATGATTAGTATCCAAGATTTTAATTAGTTTTTTGTACTAGGACTTTTTCGTGTAGTTTTTATGCCATTTTATAACCTTTCGTCGTGAGTAAATAAAAAGTTAATTCGACTAAAAAGTTGTCTTCTTTTTAAAAAATGGCTCGATATAGCTTAAAAAGCACAGAAATACTTTGTGGGTTAAAATGAATTTCCAGTAATAACCATTAATAATAAAAATTATTAGCTTAATGCTCTCGTTAATTTTCTTGATGGAGTATAAGCAAAGCCGATAATAGATTTAAAAAGTTAAGAGTCTAATTTTATGTTAAATTAAAAAAGTTTAGCTCTAAGTCAAAACTTTTGATTTTAATTAACCCAAAACAATGCTTCCGTGAACCATGATTTAAATTGGTAAGCATGAGAAACTGCATTTGTCAAACTAATTAATTTGTGAGCAACTGCTTATAAGGAGGTCAGAAAACGAAATTTATTGAGCACTTCTGGTTATGGAAACGTTCTAAGGTCGTTCAATCATGTTATCTCTAGAGTGCTTCCCATTCATCGAAATGTAGTACTCTTGAATCTATACGCATAGCTTTCGGCCTGTCTTTGCTCTATTGACACTCTGATGTGCTCACACGCATATATCCGTTTAGTAATCTGCACTCTTCCCTGCATTAACCTTTACGCTGCGGCAGGTAGACAATTGTTGTCACTAAAATTTTGTTTACACCATCGGAATAGTATATATCTGTGTACTGTGGATGTTATCCCCCTTTAAATGACTGCCGGCATTGATAACCACTTACGAGCTGTCAGCGACTGACCTTCTAGAGGGTTACTCCTTTTGTTCGGTACCCTACCCTGTCGATCGTATGGTGTGAACGCTTTGGGGGAAAGGCAGAAGGTCGCTCCGGTGATATCTATCTCACACCAAATGATACGCCACACAAAACCAAGAAAGGAAAGCGTCAGTCGTAAATGCCACTCAAGGCTCAAAACTCAAATTAGGTAATTAGGTAAAGGGGGTCGGACATGCAGGTGAAAGAGCCTTTCTGTGAGACGATTGAAAAAATCTAAGCACCGCAGCGTAAAGGTTAACTGTAGCCAATTTCGATTATCTTGACCAATAGTACGCTGGTTGGTAGTTTCAAGGTTTTATGGCGTAAGGGTCATATTTGGGCAAGCTGCGAAAAACACAAGACACTGTTAAGTAAGCAATGCCATGAAAAGGGATTGGGGAATGTAAGTGGGATGGGAAGCAGAAAAAAACTGCTTGGATATCCCTGGAGCGCTACTATTGCGTTTGCCAAAGACAGCAAAACACATGGGAAAAGAAAAGATCACTAGAGTACCTCGGGTCCCTGAAACCTATACACACTTAAAGGAGATGTTCCCTGAGGGCTCAATAGTATTCTGACGTGCAAAACGTACGGAACACTAATGTTTTTAGAAGCTACTTTGGCATGAAGTGACGTAACTGCTGGGAAAAATGATACAAAAAAGTTCGTCGAGAGATACCAAATTGACGAGGAAAAAAACGATCACAAAAGCAGAATCAAGCATTAAAAGGTGTTTAAACTGAAGGGGTAACACTACACTGAGTGCCATGAGAGCGAAGGGTAATTGTGAAAACTTAAGAGATCCTCTGTAAGCTGACCATCTCTAACACTGATGCAATCTTTGCAGCGTGTTTTTATGTTGAGAATGTAGCTGGGGATTAGTTCACGCGGTAGCAGAATCCATTCCTATGTTAGAACCTCTGTTGTCTCATTTCCAAAATTTGAGTATACACCAGATTTCTGTTAAATATCTTCGATTATTCAAATGAGCAAAGGCTGTTTTGTTTAATTTTAAGGTTTTGTTTATTTTTAAAAACAATGTGTGTGGTGTACCTTAATTTTGGTATGCCAGTGGCATAGTGGCCATAGGATTCTTTTAAATAATAGATTTGGTTATTTAGTCATTATGTGTGTTGTGCGGTGAAAGTAATACTACACAACTAGGACGTAACTCGTGACGCTCATCAAACTACCCATGGTATTGGCTATAGTGCAGCTTTGGTAAGATGGCAGATGTCCTTATGAGAGTTCACTTTTAAATTAGCGTGGCCACTACGCATGATATTGTGATTTACTTCTTTCTGTGATTCCACTTTTCTTTTCTGTGACTGTACTTTTCCTTTCTGTTTTCCATGACTACATACGTTGTAGCGTAGTTGGTCAAGTGGTGTGCCAATGATATTCTGATTTACTTCACCTTTCTGTGACTGTACTTTTCCTTTCCGTGACAGTGCTTTTCCTTTCTGTGACTGTGATTTTCCTTTCTGTTTTTCTTGACTACATACGTTGTAGCGCAGTTGGTCAAGTGGTGTGCCAATCATATTCTGATTTACTTCACCTTTCTGTGACTGTACTTTTCCTTTCTGTGACTGTGCTTTACCTTTCTGTGACTGTGATTTTCCTTTCTGTTTCCCTTGACTACATACGTTGTAGCGTAGTTGGTCAAGTAATGTGCCAATGAATACGACACAGCCTAAATTACAATAAGCTAATGTTTATTTTGCAATACGATGTACAATAACTTACAGTGATTTGGTACAATATATATACAACTTTGCATACCTATATAGGTCGTGGGCTCTGCAATCAGAGAAGAAAGAATCTTCTCAACGGCGGGCTCCAAAACGAGTACCACACACGAAAAAATTTGTTGGGTTATCAAAGCTATGTATGGGATTACTGAGGTTAAATATACACATATTGGGTCTTTCTAAGTCAAAATTTGGAATTATTTTGAGGTAGTTTGAATTATTCCTATGAGAGACCCGCGATTTGTGACTAGTGTAATGATGCCCTTACCTCACAACACACTTAATGGCTAAATAACAGCATCTTTCCAAAGAATCCAAGGATTCTTTGAATCTTTAGAAACATTATATTGCTCATTTTCTTATAATCGAATCCTTTCGAAATGTTATATTATTATTCTCCTTGAAATAAAATTATTTCAATTGATGGAATTTTTCATATCCTTAGAATGTAATCCTTTCTTTTGAAAAGATTATATTGCTCGTTTCCTTACAATATAATCCTTTGAAAATATTCTATTTGTCTTTTCCTTGAAATATAATTCTTTTGAACGATTTCATTAGACCAATCTGTGGAATAGAACCTTTGAAAGATTCTAATGGTTTTTCCTTGGGCCATGAGACGCAACGCCTTAACTTGCGTTTTCAAAGCAGGTAGGTAGGTAAGTAATTAGCATCGCGCTGAAGCAATACAGAGGGCTACTGGAGAAGGTTCGAGATTTATTCCGAAGTGAACGATCATAGGTCACCATGTAAGTTTGAACAAAAGTTTTACAGTTTTGGAAACATTGATAAGATATACCAACTAATTGCAATAATGAAGGAAATTAGCCTCGTAAATAAAAACTGGTGACATTTCTATCAATCTTACAAAACACAAACATTGCGTTTAACGAGGCTCAGTGGGTTTGCAAACTGCTTTAACAACCAGTGAACTGAATGCGCCGCAGTTGTATTCCTAACTACACTGGGTGTATTTCTCTTCTGTTTCAGTAAAAACTTTCCTTGAGAAGTCCATTTACTTGAAGGAAAAAGTATTGTTTGGCGCAGCTTGGCCAGATCTGAGTCTTGCGCCATAAAAAGCCAACAAACACAAATATTAATCTTATGGATCAGAATACAATGGCATCGTTAGCCCTCCTGGTGGTTGTATCGACAAGGTATCTCGTCATTAGCAAAACTGACCATATCTTTATTGACGAGATATCTCGTCATTACAAGAAAACTGGCCGGATATTGAACTCAT
This sequence comes from Metellina segmentata, assembly GCA_947359465.1. NCBI lineage: Eukaryota > Metazoa > Arthropoda > Arachnida > Araneae > Tetragnathidae > Metellina > Metellina segmentata. The sequence goes on along the minus strand of OX375872.1, from coordinate 67,727,137 downwards.
GATCATAAAAAGAATTGGCAATATCGTGATCACGATATATCTCGTCATGAGTAAAGTTTGTCTGATCTTGATGGACGAGATATCTCGTCGAAATCCCTTGGAAAGTAAAGCGAACCAAAAATCTTTCTGATATATAGCAAGTGGATTAGGATGTTTCGAAAATGCTTTCACGAGATCCTAAAGTGTGATTTTCTTTTTCGATTCTTATAATTCCTCGGTGGTGACTAGTATGCAAATTTAAATCGCTTTTTAATTCATGGGATAACAGAATAAAAATTAGAAGCTGACACTTCTATGTTATAAAAGATTCCCCTTCGGTGGCACATCTTTAGGTGTGCACGGGCTTCACGAACTCCGATAAACTAGTGTTCTATTACTTTCCCATGCGGCCTGTAAAACTGATAAACATAGGATCGCGACCCCAAGCAGAAATTTCCAAGGTAGAAACTTGAACTAATGTCGCACTGGAGTAACAAAGTGGGCTATTGATGAGTAAGGGAAATTAAGGGTTCATTACGGGGAAATTGGTATTCATGGACAATACTTCGTAATTTTGAACCATGGTCAGATGAGACAAGTTCAACGCCTGAGCTGTTTCTCTACTCTCCAAATTTCCACACCACGCTAACGTGAGGACATTTGCGACACGACAGATTTAGCGAACTCCAGCCCACACATACACGATGATGTTTTGTTTGATATTTCGTTTTGCAAACCTCCGGTTCCGGATCCTAGACTATCAACACTTAATTTCCCAAGTTGCGCGAATATTCAACATTTTCACGATCCATGGCGTTACACGTGTACCAAGAATATGTCATGGAAGACATTACCACCCACTGCGGACAGCTCAGTGGCCACGCCGGGTGCTGAATGACCGTGACCAGATAAGTCTGACCAGTATTTTCCATGCTAAGAAACAAGTGACACTGGCTGAGTTACATGTTTTTAAAATACATGAAATGCACGAAAGGTTGCAGATATTCGGCCAGCATAGCAACAAAGCAATTATCGGTTAATGGCCTGTTGACAAGGAGCACAGGACCGAAAACAAGACAGTAAAGAACCCCACACAAGTATGGAACTATCACCAGCTTGCACAGTTGCTTGTTGAGAACCTGGGTCACTTATAGTGGTGGTTCCATACATGTTATTCCATTTTAAGCGAAGTTATCTAGTACTTTCTCACTATAATGCTTAAAAATGCTGAGTCAAATTGAAATATCCACATGGGGTGCTTTGATTGAAACTATTGTGCATGCGTTAATCAAATTTCACATCTTCACTAAAAAAAAGGTTCAGTTATCCTAAATACTTTTGTCAAGTTATGCGATTTTTAGCAGACAGTGTATGCCTGGTAAAAGTGAAATTTTCTTTTCGATCTCACTATCACTGACCTATATTTCCAAGGAAAAGTTTTTTCAAACTAAAAAGAAATGAAATTGATTTATGGTTCCGCTGGGAATGCCCAGAAGCTAAATTTCATATAAATTGAAGCTCGTGAGTTGAAGGACTCGCCATCCCATTACCCTACATCAACATATTATTGAAGTGCTTTATAAACATGTGGTGAAGTCATGGTAATTCAGAAAACAAGAACAGACAATAATGTAAGAGAAATGAAATACAATATTACAAATCTTTTAAACGCCCTTTTATCATTTAAGATTTAAATTAGCTTAGTAGTTTTTTAAAAATATCATGTACTGGGTTTTGGCACTGAGTTCCAAAAATATGAAAGGATAATGCAACTGTATACGTAAATATTAATTTTAATAAAACAATGCATGCGTATGTCTATGAAAAGACATCGGAGTTAGTTGAATTAGGACCCAAACCGAGATTTTGTGTTTTTTACTTAAAATTATCAACATGAAGCTTACTTAAACAGCTCTCACCGAAAGATAAAACCGTTTGTATTTCAAAGCGATGGATATCAGTAAGTAGCAGATAAGTAGATTTGTTAGGAAAATATTGCTATAGTCATTCACTGCGTTGTAAATTTAGACATTAATTTATTTTATCATTTGAAATTATGTATATCGTCAGCTTAGTGCAGAAGCATATTAACTAACTAAAAACAAGTTATAGCATACATGATTAAAGACTAACTATTGGTTTTTAGGTCAAAAATAAAATTTATAAACATTTTGAGTGTTAAATATTCTTTTAGATCGAATAGAACATGACAATCTATTTCTCATCATAAAAATAATAATTTAGGGTTAAAAAATGAGAAATTAGAAAACAGAAGATTGTCATTACGTCGAATAAAGATGTCTTATGCAAATTTGATTTGAGTTCCACACTGATCACAGAAGCACTAAGTTCGTGAATGGTTATGGCCGTATGTAGTTTTGGTGTGGGGGAGATAACATCATGGAGAGGGGGAAATATATGTGTAGATGTGAAATTCAAGAGACTGGTACTCACCGACTGGTTTTTGGGCGCTGGGGCGTCACTGATGCAGGGCACGCTGAGATTAGGACAATGCTACGGGGCTAGAAATCACTTTCTAAGGTTTCACTTTGGTTAATGAACTCGTTTTTTTTCCCGTCTTCCACTCTCAGCATTTTTTAGATTTCTGGTGCTCTTCCGAGAGTTTCACAGTTTTTTTGAATGTCGGTTGATCTACCCCTCAATAAAATCCAGCTTCACAACCAATACGGTGACCAATGCCAGAAAGTCCACTCATAACATATTCCTTCACTATGGCTGCTTGATCACTCCTGATTCACAATATTGTAAATCGTTACATGTTATATTGTCTTTTACTTTCCAACTTGTTACACTACGGTGGCAAACATGTACAGTCGCAAAAAAAAACACCCCTTTATTCCGAGCACTATTCATAGTAGAGCAAATTCAAAAGTATCACTCATTAGGGAATAGCGTCCACTACAAATTCAAATGCAAAAAAATAGCATAAAGGGAAGTCTTTGTATAAAATTTTGCACTAACAACAAAATTTCCAAAGGAAACGCCATGTTTTGAGGCCCTAATCAGTTTCTGTATTGTTAAATAAGTCTAAATATGAAATATGAAATTTCGTATTCAGACTGTTAAAGACCGAGTTTAATCTTTATATCTCCGGAGATATTCAATGTTAAAGTTGTCGTCAATTTCAGAGGTCATCTTCACATTGAAAATCGTTATTCTTAGATCGAAATTCTAGTTATCTAAGAACTGTTGATTTGATGCTTGACTGAAAGAAGTCTACTAAGAACCTTAAAAGAAATGTTAATTGCTAGCATAAGTACAAAAACTCTAATACAAAATGTATGCAACCGAAGAGGCTAGCTAAAATTATTTAATACAACCGAATTGATATTCCGAACCTCCAAAAAGTGTATAGTGAGAATTCAATTGGTCATTGATCTATACGATACATAACTGGTAAAAGCAACGTATTTTGCTATACATAAATGAAGTTTCCAACCATTTTTCAAAAATTTAAACATTTCTTATGTTTGTCTGCAGTTTTCAAACTTTTGGCTGCCCCTTAAAATCACTTTAATGAGGAAACTTTAATGTAGCGTATAAACTAACCATTGAAGTGAGCTGAAATTTTGCATGGTCGTATTAGAAGTCCTTCTAAAAAATTATCAGCGCTTTAGAAACGTTATTTAGAAAGATGTCCATAAAAGTTTGAAAAACCGATTTAACGTTAGGAGCTTCAATCTTTCTGTACTCATAACTTCGAAACATGAAGACCTAATGACATGAAATCTTGTACCTAGAGTTAAATATTGATATAAATTTGAAATTATGGGTCAAAATAGGGGGTTTAAATTGGAAATTATGAAGTTGGTGCTCAATTTAATATGAAGACGGTCCCTTATACACATTTTATGCATTTGAATTTATAGAAGACGTTAGTTCCTGTCGAACGCCATCTTTGAATTGCTCTACTGTTAAAATTACTCGAATGAGGAGAGGTGATTTGCTTCTTTCCCGCTATTGTACTACTGGTTTGCGTATAAACGTTAATTTTTCAAAATATTCTGAAAATTGGGAAAGTGAGATATTTAGTTCGGGAAAGTGAGTAATTTTTGGATTCAGAGAACAATTTAATCAATAAAAGTAAATAAACTATACTTGTTTTTATAAATGTTGAAGACTGAAATTAATTAAAATAACAAAAACTATAGTATTTTTTAGCATGTCCATCCATACAATTCAGTTGATAAAAGTAGATATCTCATGCAGTGTTTTAAAAATGTAGAAGGCTGAAACCATCAAATAAACAAAAAGTAGTAAATAAATTTACCGAATGCATTATTTCAGTAGCTTTAATGGATAAAATACTGTAAGAAGGGTAAATACATCATGCAGTATTTTACGAATTCCGAAAAAAAGCTAGAATAATCCAAATTACAATAACTGTAGAATTAAAAACTATTTTAATTTCAGTAATATAAAGAATCACATAGTCAAGAATCATAGCAAAGTCAAGTAACATAAAAACTAAAGTCAATAAAGAAAGCACACAGTGCAGCCATTATACTACCTCAGAATACTGTAGATATTTTCCTACATATATTTTCCTTATGCAGACACTAAAAACACATCACCGGAAAATGTTTCTGAGACATTTCACGCAAAAAATGTTATAGGAAATGAAGTTATACAACGATCTCCAATCTGAAGCATTGACAAGTACTCAAAATTGATTTTATACATTGTGTTTTCGACCTTCTCAGCTTAAAGCATTTTAATTAAAAGTAAACAAGAGCACATCGTTCATCCTTCGCACATAATTACTCTCAGATCAATTGCGAATACTTTTTCATACAGAAGAAGAAAACTTCTGATTTCACAATTTAAGTTTTCGAGTTTAACTGTCCACCTTTCAAAGAAATAAGTAGATTTCTATTGTTTTAACCTTATTTTGAATCTGCTTTCCTTTTCATGCATCATTTGATACACATAATTTTGCTAAGAGCTTATGGGAATGAAAAAAACATGCAATAAAAGTTGTATATAGTACATATTTATAACGTAAGTTAAATTTGTATTGTACGTTTTTCTTTATCTTTCTTTTGCATAAGCTTTTATCAAAATTACGTATCTCAACTGGTACATGAAAATAAAGGTAGATTCAAAATAATATTACTTTTAAAAAATAGGAATTAATTTATAAAAAAAAACATTCTAAAAACATCGCCTTTACTAGATTAGTGTCGCTTATGGAAAGCGATATTATTCTAGCAAAGGCGATGTTTTTACAATGTTTCTAATAAGTAAATTTTCATTTTTTAAAAGTAGTGTGTTATTTTAATTTTGCCTTTTCTATAGTGCCGCTTACGGAAAGCGACACTACAATAAAGACGATTGCACAATTTTAATTTTAATATCTGGATAGATAAAGAAAACGAAGTCAAGCTAAGCTGTGTTTCTTAAAAAAGAGCTCCTGCAAACCCCCTTTGAACTCCTGTACTAATAAACGTTGAAATTTTGGTAATTTTTCTACCGTAATTGATTAGAATTAACACGCTGGCTGCCACGAGTTAACTCGTACTTGGTAGTTTTTTCAAGGACGCCCACAACCAATTAACTCGCAGTTGGTAGTTATTCAACAACGCCCACGAAGATTTGACTCGTACTTGCTAGTTTTTATAAGTACGCCCACTGCAAAAAGGACAACACTACAATTTATCTCATATACTGAAATCTTTCTACGATTCATAACGGTATATTCGTCGATTTTAACTGCCTATTTCGAATACGGATTGCTGAAATAAGCATAACAATAATAATACTTAGGGCTTCCCTAGACAGAATATTCATTCACAAAATAATTAGTATTCTAATACAAAATAATTGGACAAATAAAAAAATGTGATGTACGGCTTTTGTTGTTTTATGCACAACGTACTCTACATGGCTTAGTCTGGTGGGTAGGTAGTTAATGTACTTCACACTGGAGAACACAGCGGGCTACTGGTGACGGTCCGGGATCAATCCCGATAGAAAAGTTCCAAGGATCCAAGGGCCTCGTAATTTTAAGTTCCAATGGCCTAGTAATTTTAAACCACGGCCCGATGATGAAAACAACACCTTAGCTGGCACACCACATTCCAAACTTCTGCACCACGCTCAACATGCGGACATTTGAGGCCAAGACAGATTTAACGTGCACCATCCCCACAGCGCAGGGTGGTCTTTGGCTGGACGGAGTTTGAGATTCGGAGCTCTCATGTTTCTAATCCGTTGCTCTTCCAACTGAGCTGTTGTGGACCGGAACGGAAAGAAATCAAACTTGGTATTGAGACTTCTGAAGACATGGGGATATGTATACAGGCGAAATACCTTTAGTACCAAAGGTCGTCGATAGAGGGATATTTGTGCTCTTGGAGTCGAAAACCGCATTTCCGCAAAGTTATGCTCCAGCATTTCAATAGTGAGAGGGCTATCAGTCTTTTCTTTCCGACGGCATGGCCGGGGCCGAGGTAATCCGGATGGAAGAGTAACGAATTAGCAACCGGAGAGTTGCGAGTTCGAATCCAATCAAAGACAGTCGTGTATAAAAGGGGCTGGTGCACGATAAATCTGCTTGTCTTCTCCTTATGTTAGCGTGGTGTGGAAGTTTGAAGAATAGTGTACCAGTTGAGGTGTGATCTCGTCCTCTGACTCGGGTTCAAAATTATGTGTTGTCGTCCTCGGATCTTTTCATTTAGGGGTTGATCCCGGACAATCACCAATAACCCGTGTATTGCTTCAGTGCGACGTTAATGAAAATTCCTACCTACCGATGGTATGGCCGGCTTGCTCCCCGAACATCACTCCATGTGACTTTTGTCTATGAGAATGATTGAAATTCGTTGTGTTTGTTGGTGGAGATCCGAACTTGAATGTTTTGAAAGAGACCATAAAATGGGTTGTTATGAACACCCAAACCCACTTATTACGCTTAGTTGAAGACACCGGGTGTAATTTGTTGTACACAAGAAAGGTTTGCACACTAAAATAGGTCTAAATTGGCTAGGAGAACCTGATATTGGGTAAACAAAAGATTATGTTAAATCTAGAATACTTAGTGTCTAGTTTCAGCTTTTTTAATTCCAACCGGTCGCATGTCCAGCAGGAGTTTGTCGCATGGTTGTAGCTAACACCGTAGAAACTATTTTATTATTGTCTATTTATAATAATCTATTTTGTACTATAATATTAGTAAACTATTAATGCCAATATAATAAGTTTTATCTGTGTTTAATCTGTGTGTGTGTGTAAATGTTGACTATTTTCGACTCCAACAGCGCCAAATTTCCACCTATCGATGTCTTTTGGTACTAATTTCCCCCCCACGGAATACATCTCTCCATGTCCTTCAAAAGTCTCAATACCAAATTTGGTACCATTCCGCTCATTCGATATAATACTACAGATACATCCAAAGAGAAAATTTTATTTCATAACCACCGCACGCGTCGCGCGTATATCTGGTTATACAACTACAGGGTTCCATGGTTATATCTAATTATCAACGATGTCGTATTGATTCGAAAGCTACACAACCGCGAACGGCTGGAGGCTTGACTGATATCCATTTTAATCAAAAAAGGAATTTCTGATATTTTAGGTCCTATCTTGTTTCCGAGATAGGCCCTTCATGGTTCGCTTTGGTGACCACCATTATCATTTCACTACATTATGTGAATCTACATTAGTGAAACTATTGCATTTTGAGCAGTCTTACTAGATTCATCAACAAGCCTTACATTAGAGAAGAAGCATGTAGCATGGCTGATATATAGCTCACTCCTATGAACAACATCATGTCTCGAAAAACGTGATTTTTCAGGAGAGTTATTTTAAACTTTAAAAGTAGAATAAAATGTATTAAAAATAAATATTACTTCTGCTCTCTAGCGGCTAAATATTCAGCGGAGAGATATGACGATCTTGCAGGGATATACTAATCTTTCAGGTCATTCTAAAATCAGGTCTAACTAAAAATCGCCGATTTTTGAGGTATGACGTTGTTGAAAGGAGTGAGCGATATATCTTTCCACTCGAAATGAACTCATGATAGTTTACCACTTACTTCCTTTTTTATCATAGCCTTCAGTTACGTAAATTGTGTAAGTGAATCTTTAAAGAGTGACGCTGTATCATTGTGAACTGTCGTGTCGGATCCATCCACAAGCCTTACACTCGAGAAACACCGTGTAGAATGACTGATATACCTCTTTCCACTCGAAATGAAATGATCGTTTACCACTTTCATCCATTTCTATCATTTTCCTCAATTACGTAAACGTACTTCAATTATGTAAGTGAACCTGCAAAAAGTGATAATCGTCGTCAGATCTATCCACAAGCCTTACATTCAAGAAACATAGTGTAGAATCACTGATATACCTCTTTCTACTCAAAGTGAACCTATGATAGTTTACCACTTTCATCCATTTCAATCATTGTCTTCAGTTATGTAAATTGTGTAAGTGAATCTGCAAAAAATGATGCTGCAGCATGGTGAACTGTCGTGTCAGATCCATCACAAGCCTTACACTTGATAAGCAGAATGACTGACATATCTCTTTCCATCAAAAATGAATTTCTTATGTATTTCATCTGCTTCCATTGTGTAAGTACTCAATCAATCAAAATTATGTGAGTATGGATTATGAGAGAGATGCATATTTTGTTAAGCTAAATGTAGGTGATGGTAGTGCGGCGGAATGCGTGTCCTGAACGTGAGATCTGTTGACTTGTTTTCTTTTAATACGATTTTAGAAAACCAATAAAAATTCCAGAGAATTAATTGATAAATGACGTTTGAATTGTCACCAGTAATTAGATTAATTACCAAACGTTGCCAAAATGGAGATAAAATACATTTTAAGATAATCCCGTTATTTACTATTTTGCAAGAGCATTTTGGACAGCAGAAGTGAAATCTTCACAGACCGTCTGATCTGTTTGTTTATACCGAAAACCAGTCTCATAGACCTTAACCCTCTAAGTAGTCTCCACGAGATATAGCGTACAACAAGAAATAATCAATTTTCCTGATGACGATATATCTCGTCATCAAGATATTGCCGATTTTTTATGATAAGGTGACCAAGATATGGTCAGTTTTCTTCTAATGACGAGATATCTCGTACATCAAGATAAGCTCAAGTTCGTTAATGGCTAGATACCTTGTCGAGACAATTACCAGGAGGGTCGAACATATGCTATTGCCTTTTGAACTGCCGTGTCACACATCCATCCAACTGTAGCATTAGAAGCAACGAACCATACTGCATCGAATGACATATTTCAACGGAGCGTACAAATCTATGTTTACTTCCCTACAATCCTTTCTACGTAATCTCTGAAGACAATAACCCCAGTTCTACATCTGTATCATTTAATTAACATTCGTAATGAAGGCAGAGTTAATTATCATTAGCGGTAATTTCACTTCGGCCCAACACACTCGCTTCATCTGCAATCAAAACCTCTCGGACCGCCTTGAGCTACTATTAAGCTCAAAATACGTTTACCCATTTAAATAGCGTAGAAACTTGGGCATGCATGATTGGGCTCGTTTATGGATTAACTTAACCCATCTCTGCCATGGTGACGACAGAAGTGCTAAATGCATACAGAAATGTGATAGGCTAATGATACGATTGCCAACGGGGCAAATTTTATCGCTCGCGCTCTCTCCTGGTGTATTTTTTCCCGTCACACATTCCCATTTTTAAAAGCGTAATTGATGTTACGTTCTCGTGAAGCTATTCGTTTCGATTAACGCAACATTTTAATCATTGCTCTCTCCAATGGCGATCTGGAGTTGAGTGTATGAATAAAAAAGCCGTTAGCTGGCATCTGTATGACGCGGAATCCGAATGCTAAAGGGATGGTTTACGAGTCCGCTCTTATTCAAAATTAGTGTTTCGTTTTTTAGTGTCAATGCCAATTACTCAGATCAGAATTTGGCACTTATAACTGCAGCCTGATTGGGGAAGAGTAAGGGATTAGCACCGGAAGATTCGGGGGCCTAGGTAGCCGAGTTGGAAGAGCAACGGATTAGCGACAGGAGGTTTGAAAGTTCGAAGCTTGGTTCAACTAAAGACCGTCGTGTACACGGGGGCTGCTGCACATTAAATCTGTAGTGGCCTCAAATGCCCTGACGTTGGCGTCGTGTGAAAGTTTGGAGAGTGGAGTGCCAGCTCAGAGGTTGACATCGTCATCTGACAATGGTTTAAAATTACGAGGCGTTATTCTTGGATCTTTCCCATCGGGATTGATCACGAACCGTTGGCAATAGTCCGTTGTTCTGCTCCAGAGAGACGTTTATTAAAATACCTACCGACTATCTACCACATAAGAGAGGCATATCAAGCATACACATTCTCTGACAAAAATGCCGCATTTAGGTGGTAGAGGACACTGTTTAGAGGGTACTGGTTGATAACATCGATTTTTTTTACCTAAGGTTTATCATGCCTTTAAACAATGAGAGAGAAATTTTCATTCAAAACTAATATAATACTGCACTTTAATAGTTCAAACTGTAAATTAATTGTTGAATACTAACAATAACCAATCAATCCTACTTCCTATGTGTGTTTCATTCCATAATCCAACATCAGGGCCGAGTATTCACGTCAAAACTAAGATTTGTGTCCTCGAAAGATCCTACCAATTTTTTTATCATCGATAGCTTACATTGAAAAAACTTACACAGTTTTATTTTTTATGCAGAAAACAACTAAAAGATATAACAACTGTTTATTTACCTTAACGTTTATCAGGATAACAACATCAAAGAAACATTGAACAAGTTGAGATGGTTCTACATCAAAATAGCTCTCACTGCAGAGACAACCTTATAATTTATCGTAAAACCTAGCAACCTGCAAGTTGTAGGCGGCGCAGGTTTGATGCCTGTCATGTTCAATTCCTCCCTGGGGTGTGTTTTTCTCTTCTGCGTCAGTAAAAAGCTTTCCTTGTGTGAGTGTATATGTCCATTTACTTGGGGCCTCGGTATCACAGTTGGAAGAGTTACGGATTAGCAATCGGAGGTTTGCCTGTTCGAAACTATGTTCAATCACGGTCTTGTAAGTGGGGGTTGGTGCACGTTAAATCTGTCGTGGCTTCAAATGTCCTTACGTTGGCGGGGTTTGAAAGTTTGGAGAGTGGGGTTCCAGCTCAGGTGTCATCTCGTCATCTTACCGTGGCTCGAAATTACTTGGTGTTATCCTTGCATCTTACCCCAGAAGGGATTGATTTCGGATCCATCAATAGCCCGTTGTGTTGCTCCAGTGCTTCTTCTTCTTCTGAATGAAAACAATCCCCTCCGTACCGAGTTACTGAAAACCCACAGCGGATTAGCAGGGAAGGTCTCTAATGATAAAAAGAAAGAAGACCCGGGCATGTGGTCCAGGTTCTCAGTAGTCCAGGAGGACAGCAGACTGTTCTCTCACCCTAATGTCCGGCCAGTGGGCGGTAGTACCGGGTCCATCATCCATGGTGATATGTAGACCTTTGCCGCCTACCAGATAGCCTAAATTCGTAAGCGTGCAGGTATTAGCCTAGGGTAGGTCCGGAGAGACAAGCCTCCAGCCATCCTAGTTACCAAGTGGCACCTCGGGGAGATTCCTGCCGCTACTTGACCGGAAGGATAGCGGCCTGCCCCATACCCGCCGGGTCACTACTCCCGAGCGAGCCTACAGCCTTTTCCTTACCGGCCCGAACCGATAACCAGCCGTCGGAAAGTAATCCGAATCGCCAGGCGCCTACCGGTAGCCCGCCAACCCCAGCCTGGCACCGCCGAATATAATCAACCAGCACTCGGCCCAGCGCCGAAAACACCCACCGCCCACCATCGGCTATTCCGGTTACACGGAAACCGAGAGTACCGGTGAAAATAGCCCAGCTCCAACCGGCATTCAGCTTGATTAAGTGACCTCACGGTCCAAGCGGCGGGTGTCTGCCGATATCAATTCCGGACCACAACTAGACACAGAAGCCTGAGCACCTGGCCGACTTTCGACGTCCCCAGCAAACGCCTTAGCGATCTCTGGTTAGAGCGGTTCAGCCACCCTGTTGCTCTTCAGTGCTAAAATAAATTATTAAAATAACTAAAATACCTACTACTATCAAGCGTCCGAAGTTACTATACCGGTTGGAAGAGTAATGGACTTGCAACAAGAGGGTTGCGAGTAGAATTGAACCAAAGACCGTCTTGTACAAAGGAGGCTGGTGCAAAGTTAAATCTTTCGTGCCTCAAACGTCTTCCGGATGGTATGATGTGGAGGTTTGGAGATTGGAGTTCCAGTTCTTGTTAACCTCGTCATGTGTCTGTGTTTCAAAATTAAGTGGTGTTGTCCTCAAATCTTTCCCTTGGAGATTGATCCCTGGCCATCGTTAATAGCTCGTTGTGTCGCTCCAGCGTGATGTTAATTAACTACCTGCCTAGATACATTTATTATTTTTAAATTCAAAGCGTTGTGGGGAAAATTATAAAGTCGTTTATTTAAAATTGTTAGATTAAAGCGTTGTGAGGAAAATTATAAGGTCGTTGCGTCGAAAATTATAAGCGTTCTTTGGATAATACATCTTTTATTCATTTTCAGGTTATTCTATTGTGTAATGAGGTGCATTAACCAAGCATTGATTGTTTGTTTCAAAATTAAGTGGTGTTGTCCTCAAATCTTTCCCTTGGAGATTGATCCCTGGCCATCGTTAATAGCTCGTTGTGTCGCTCCAGCGTGATGTTAATTAACTACCTGCCTAGATACATTTATTATTTTTAAATTCAAAGCGTTGTGGGGAAAATTATAAAGTCGTTTATTTAAAATTGTTAGATTAAAGCGTTGTGAGGAAAATTATAAGGTCGTTGCGTCGAAAATTATAAGCGTTCTTTGGATAATACATCTTTTATTCATTTTCAGGTTATTCTATTGTGTAATGAGGTGCATTAACCAAGCATTGATTGTTTGTTTCAAAATTAAGTGGTGTTGTCCTCAAATCTTTCCCTTGGAGATTGATCCCTGGCCATCGTTAATAGCTCGTTGTGTCGCTCCAGCGTGATGTTAATTAACTACCTGCCTAGATACATTTATTATTTTTAAATTCAAAGCGTTGTGGGGAAAATTATAAAGTCGTTTATTTAAAATTGTTAGATTAAAGCGTTGTGAGGAAAATTATAAGGTCGTTGCGTCGAAAATTATAAGCGTTCTTTGGATAATACATCTTTTATTCATTTTCAGGTTATTCTATTGTGTAATGAGGTGCATTAACCAAGCATTGATTTCATTATTTATTCGTGTTAACGTGACTTTGTATTCTCTCAAACAGCGGTTGGTAGGTAGGTAGTTAATTAAGATCGCAATGGATAAACACGTCGGGCTATTACAGACGGTTCAACGTGTACCAGCCTCCGTGTACACGACGGTCTTTGGCTTGACCGAGTGACCTCAGGTTGCTAATCCGTTGCTCTTCCAACAGGGCCATCACGGCACCACAGCGCTTGGTAGGTAGTTCAATTAACGTCGCATTGGAGTCACACATCGGGCTATTGGCGACGTACTTTGATAAACCATGAAGGTGAAGTTCCAAGGACAACACCTCGTAATTTTAAACCACGATCAGATGCTAAGGTCTACATCTGAGATGGCATCCTATTCTCCAAGCTTCTACAACACTTACCAAGATAGGTACATCTTAGGCCCTGGTAGATTTAACATGCACCAGCCCCTACGTGCACGACGGTCTTTTGTTTGGATCAAGTATGGAACTCGAAACTCTCCGGTTGTTAAACTGCAACTGTACTGGGTTACCACAGTCCCTCACCTCTTGGATTATGACAAAAATTTGTGTGATGGAACTTTTTGCTATTTACCATTAAAATCATATAAGGTGAACAGATGCATTAGAAATTACGAAAAACGGCCAGAGCATCAGTATTTTTATTTTGCTTAAATGTTCTCCACCTCTAGCTTTCGAATGGTATCAAGATCTTGTAAATTTTTGGAATACTTTTTCTAATTAAGGTTTTTCGTTAAGTACTGTCAACCATGTACAAACATGATGTTTCTAAACCCATTTTCTGAAGAACTGTTTCTACAATATTGTGCTTAGTTCAAAAGGTGATAGTTCAACAATGAATTGATCGATTAAAATTATTTTTGTATCACTATAACCTTTATAACTCAATAGATGTTTTGAATCTTAATCAGAGCTATAGCGAAGAAATGAATTGTTAGTAGATTTTTAAATGTTAAAATTTCTGAAAAATCTTGATTTCTATACTTCCTTGAAAAAAACAAATTGTAAAAACCAATCCCTTTAGCAGTTAAATTGAGGGTCAAAACATGAAGAACAATGTTATAGGAATAACTTTCTCGTAGGAATTGTATTTTTAATTAAATTAGAATTTGTGATATCATTGTTCAAAAAACATACTAACTAGCTAATTATATCTGAATTATATAATTAAATTGAAATAAATAATTTTATATATATATATATATATATATATATATATATATATATATATATATATATATATATATATATATTTATTTTTTTTTTTTTTTTCACTCTGAAATTATTTTAAGCATAAATAAATTACCTGTTATAAAATAATTAGATTTTTATAGTTTAATTAAAAAAAAATCTTCTAGTGTAAATGTTCCTTACTAAGATTAAATATTTTGAAATTATAGAAGTTTCTTTTAATATAAAAACTAGTAAAAGCAATTTAATAATGATGGTGTTTGTATGCACACATGGATTAAACTTAACGATGCTGCCCCAAGAATATAAATTATCTTGAATGAGACCACAGTGAATTTGATTAGATTTATTACTTTACGAAAACTGTTCAATCAACTTTAATATACCCTATTAAACCTAGACTGGTGATGCATAATAGATAATTAATCTTTGTTTTATAAGAAAATTACATAGTTTTAATACCATATATAAAACGGACAAAAATCCTCTAATGTTATGAAATTATTCCAATTTTTCTTTTTCTTGGAAACACGCACATGATGAACAGGTTCCATTTTTAGAAACATCCTTAATTGGTTTCATTTTTGGAAACAATCATGCTTTCCCTTTATTTAAAGATAAGTAAAAACCCTTTCAACTTCTGATATTAATGACTACTTGAGGTAACGTTACCAATAAAACAGGTAAAATTTTCTGGGTCTGAATTTTTAAAGGGAATTTTTAATTACTTTCGCTACAATTACATATTTTGGGGGATTTTTTGCTGCTCAAACTATGCAATCAAATAATTCAAAGCTTTCTACGTCAATTTGTTATCATTTAAGGCATTCACAAAATATTTTAAAATCATTTTTATGAAAAATCATGTCTTGACAGTAGTCACGTGATAGCTATGTAAAAACTGACAAGGAAAGCCGATTTGTAATCTCATCGCCTCGTTTGGCGATATAACATCTGGTTATAGGGTAGACGTCAATCCAAAGAAAAAATTGAAGGACAACACCTCGTAATCTTGAACCACGGTCAGATAACGAGGTCAACACCTGAGCGGGTACCCTACTCTCCAAACTTCCTTCCCACACAAAAAATTGCCTCGATTTTCCTCTTCAAAATGTGTTGTAAAAGCTCCAACAGGTGCATAAAAACGAAGCAGAGAATAGACGACTCCAGTAGTTCTATCAATCAAAGATCCCATGAGCTCTATCACTGAACGATCAATCGGTATAGACGTGTAACTATTTCCACTATAACGATTATTCTACCATTTGCTTAAAATTCCTACATTTCTGATCAATACTTTGGTTGTACAGTTTTATTCGAGTGTTTTAATTAACTTTGAGATCAAATATACGCTTTCTAGGTTGCATTTGACTTTTATTTATGTTTGCTTCTTCGCTCACTTTCCAAAGGAGTTATGCCTTCTATTAGTTTTGGTGCGTTTCTCTGTAATATGTTCTGTTGACAACCTATACGAAACACAGGCGAAAAGATTTATCGATCCCTAAATCGAGAGAGGGAAATGTCAGTTATCGCACATTTTCTGATGAAATATAGAAGATCCCTCCTTCCATCAATTGATTTTCTTTTATATATCACCTTACTACACATAGACTAAATGGATAGACCTTTAATACTTCTAACAAAATATTTCGTTTGTTTATACAGTCGCAATGCTTTATTATAGCTAGTTGTTAGAGAATATTTTGTTCACTACATATAGACTAAATGGATAGACCTTAAATACTTATTAACCGATAAAATATTGAGACTATGTAAACAAACGAAATATATCTAACAAAATATTTCGCTTGTTCATACAGTCGCAATGTTTTATTGAAGCTAGTTGTTGTAGAACGTTTCTTTTATATACTAGGGGGCTCCGCCCCCTGCTCGCTTACGCTCGCCAACCCCCGGGGATTGCTGCGCAATCCCATTTGGTTTGCTTCGCAAACCAACACTCCTTTCACAGATGCCATTTGGTTTGCTTCGCAAACCAACATTCCTTTCACAGAGTGAAACTATCTGAATAATTCGTATTATGCTGATTTCACTTTCCGGTACATGACGTCACAGCGAGGGCTTCGCGCCCTGCTCGCTTACGCTCGCCGACCCCGGGGATTGCTACGCAATCCCGTTTGGTTTGCTTTCTCAAACCAATACTTCTTTCGCAATTGATTTCACTTTTTTTTTGCTTTAACACTTAATGCACCCTAAAGTAATAGCCGCATCAGTAAAAAATCTTCTGTATCTTGTTCCCTGTACAATTTTAAGTAAACAGTGTTAATATCAAAACTTTACGATTGTACTTTGTCGGTAAACTGTCTTGAAAACAGAGGGAAAAAAGCGAGCCTTTTTCCTCGCCAAATAAAAAGAAATCGTTTTTATGGCAATTGTTGCTACGATAAATTTGATATCTGGCAAACCCGATAGTCGAAAATGCAACCCACTACTGTTTGCGGAACCAGCTATGCGAACTGAAAAATACGAAATTTGTGTCACCAACTTTTGATTGCATCGAATTTATTTATGAACCAATTTTAAAAATAATTGTACCGTAAGAAAGAGTACATTGTGAGGTATACTGCAATATTTTTAAAATTAAAAACTAACAGTAATACTATATAGATATGACCATTTTAGTTTTGTATCGGAAGTTACGATCTGAAAGTTCCGAAAATTGTATGACCTACTTTTAATTGCATCGATTTTGTTTATTAACCAATTTGAAAAATAATTGTACCATAAGAAAGAGTGTAATGTAGTGTATTCAGTGATGTTCTCAAATTTAAAAAAATAATGGTTTTTGCCGTAGACATAACGGTTTTAACAAGAAGTAGCGAAAATATCCGAAGATTCCGAATTTTGTATCACGAACTTTTGATCGCATCCAATTTAATTATTAACCGATTTCAAAAATAATAGCACCGTAAGAAAGAGTATATTCTGAGGTATACTGCGATATTTTAAAAATTAAAAACTAATAGTTATAAGATATAGATACGGCAGTTTTAAAAAAAAGTAACAAAAATGTCCCGATTTTTCCCGAATTTCAAAAAAATATTATCAAGAACCAAATTGAAATTTCAAAAAAAACTCGATGAGCTGCAAAAATTTACGTTGAGAGGTACTCTTAAAAAAAAACTCACGACTGAAGACTGAAAATTTGAATGTGTTTTGCTCACTCGCGGAAGAAATTTCACTTCTTCAACTTTAACACTTAATAAAACCTAAACTAATAGCCGCATCGGAAAAAAATCTTAATAAATATCCAGGGAATACGATGAAGAACAAAGCATGTTAATTTCATTTTTTACCGATCAGTACTTTCTCGGGAAACCGTGTAAGAATGGAGCTAAACAACAAAAATTTCAATCCTGCGGCGGCGGCGGTGGTAACTTTTTTTTAATATAGAGAGATACCTCGACATAGACTAAATGAATATACCTTAAATACTTTTTACAAAATATTTCATTTGTTTACAAAGAAACAATGCTTTATTACAGAATCTTTTGTTTATAGTATATGCATAGATACACATAACTTACGGAATACAAAGGTTTTCAGACTACTTTGCACTGAACTGATATGGATGGGGGAAATGATACAAACGGTTTGACAGTTATCGAACCAATGAGTTAAAAGAAAACGGAAACAAAAACATAAGCGAACAGCAAAAAATTGTCTGTGAACTGAACTGAGTGCCTTGAGACAGAAGGGTAACTGGTAACTAAAGACAATAGGAAATTTACAGAATAGGGTAACTGGTAACTAAAGACAATAGCAAATATACAGAATAGGGTAACTGGTAACTAAAGACAATAGGAAATTTACAGAATAGGGTAACTGGTAACTAAAGACAGTATGAAATGTACAGAATAGGGTAACTGGTAACTAAAGACAATAGGAAATGTACAGAATTGGGTAACTGGTAACTAAAGACAATAGAAAATTTACAGAATAGTGTAGCTGGTAACTAAAGACAATAGGAAATTTACAGAATAGGGTAACTGGTAACTAAAGACAATAGCAAATATACAGAATAGGGTAACTGGTAACTAAAGACAATAGGAAATTTACAGAATAAGGTAACTGGTTACTAAAGACAATAGAAAATTTACAGAATAGGGTAACTGGTAACTAAAGACAATAGGAAATGTACAGAATAGGGTAACTGGTAACTAAAGACAGTAGAAAATTTACAGAATAGTGTAACTGGTAACTAAAGGCAATATGACGTTTACAGAATAGGGTAACTGGTAACTAAAGACACTAAAGGTAACTTAGAGAAGTGTAACTAAAAGCACTTGCAGAAGGGTAACTAGACACTAGTTGTAACTTATAGAAAGGTAACTAAAGACGCTAAAGGTAACTTACAGAATGATAACTGGTAACTAAAAACACTAAGGGTAACTTTCAGAAGGGTAACTGGTAACTAAAGACACTAAAGGTAACATACAGAAGGGTAACTAAAATTTTAAAAGAAAGGAGGTAGTAGTAAAGGTATGTATTTGTGGGCTGTATGACCATCTCGAACTCTGGCAAGACTGAGTTTCGAACTCGCAACCCTCCAGTTGCTAATCCGTTGCTCTTTCAACAGGGCTACTGCAGTTCCACCCCCCCCCCCCCAGTTTTGTCTATGAAAAAATCTCACAAAGAGCGTTATATATATATATATATATATATATATATATATATATATATATATATATATATATATATATATATATATATATATAATTTTAGCGAAAAAAAAACCTCTTAAACCCTAATCTTTCCTCAGATTTTCATAACACGTTACAATTAGTTTTATTAAAGAAACGCACTTTAAAAAAGTAATTTTTTGACTCATCCAACCCTGTTATAAATAAAAGAATGAACTTATTTTTAGGTCTTTTCAAACATTTAACACGTTTCATTGTATGGAGGGTAGACGAGAGCTTTCTTTCAGGGATTTCATTTTATCACATTCACCTCCAAAGACTTTTAATTAACGAATGCTGCATATTATTTTACCTTTCAATTACAAAAGATTTTAGACAAAGAAGTCGTACATAAAGCGTTACTGTCATATTACATTAACGCCTGCGAATGCGTTTTCTTTAAAGATGAGTTGTTTAATTCTGTGTCCCCAAAGAAAATTCAATCAACTCCATGGAATTTTTTTATTTACTACTCACTGTCAAACAAACTAGTTTCGTAATTACTGAACTTTTTTTGCTAGTTAAGAAATTCCAGAAGGATTCACTCTCATGTGAGAGGTTTAATGTCTCGGGCCTTATTCATGATCGAGATATTTACAGAATTTCATCCCTAAACTCATTCTTAGAATGCGTCAACAGAAGTCGCGCGTTAAGGAACTAAAAATGTATATATTGTAAAGCTTAGAATATTATCCTTGTTTTTTAGTAACAATTATTTCACAAATTGAAATATTATGCATTTTAATAACAAGTTAATTACAATCAACTGAAATTTTAAAATATACATCAAGTTCATTACTTAATAAACTTTATAAGTTGTATCTTAAAGAAATAAAGACTAAAAACTATTTTTTGGGTAGGTAATCTTGCTTTTTTAAGCTTCTCTTTTTGTTTCTCTCCAAGTGATTTCGACAAGATATATCTTCATTAAGATCTGACTGACCAGTTTTTCTAATCACGGGATATATTGTCAACAAGATCTGACCAATTATGCTAAACTCGAGGTATCTTGTTATCAAGATCTGACCAATTTTGCTAATCACGAGATATCTTGTCATCATGATCTGACGAATTTCGCTAACCACGAGATTTCTTGTCAGCAAGATCTGACCAATTTTGCTAAACGCGAGATATCTCGTCATCAATAAATTACTAAATTTTTTATGATGACAATATCGAGATCTGGTTAATTTTCTTCTAATGGCGAGATATTTCGTATATCAAGATTGGATCATATTTGCCTAAGACGAGATATCTCGTCCAGACGACCACCAGGAGGGTTATGTTCCATTTAATTTTAACTCCCCTGGTTGCTGTTTCGACGAAGCTTCTCGTCATTAGAAGAAAACTGGCCAGATTTTGATGGACGAGATGTCTCGTCAATTTGAAGAAAAAGTGACCATATCTTGATTTTGTTATCATAAAAAATTGGCAGTATTTGATGACGAGATACCTCGGCATTAACAAAATTGATCAGAACTTGAAAACCGAAATACCTCGTCAAAACCACTTGGAGGTTAATATAATTAAAAACACGAAATTTTGAAGAAAATTTTATGTCCTTCAAATTGAAAGAGAAATTCGATGTCCTTCTATCTTGAAACTAAAAGAGAAATTTGAATCGAAAATTCAAAAGTGAAATTAATTTTATGCTATTGATAATAGGATAAAATAATAGGATAAAATAATTAAGTTTTTCGACAGCTGAATAAATCCTTTGATTGATAAATTGCTTTCAATTTGAAACATTTTTATGGATTTGCCTATTTTGTGTCAATTACTCAATATAATTTAAATGATAATTGAGTGGAACTGTAAATTTTACATTAAATAGTGATATTTAACTAGTTCATAACAATTTTGAATATTAAATTTAAATACTAAACATTTTTGTACTGATGTGAGCGCTTATTAATCCTTTAGTGTCACAAGATTTCCGAATAGAGGGGTATTGTTTTTACTCCACATCACATCTAGTGACTAAATAACCACATCGACTAAAAACCATGGTAATACTCGTTCTCGTAATTACTATCAATTTAAACAAAACAGGTTATTACAAAACAAGGCTAAATTTCTCGTTAACTTAAAAAATCATTTTTACGCACTTGAGTAGCCAGAATACAAACATTGAGTGCTGGGATATGAAATTCTGTGAACATCTTAGTTTTGATAAAGGTATGCGTTATGTAATCTTGAGATGAAAATTAACTCATTTGAGGATTAAAGTTCATATGCAGTCAATTAAGACTTTTCACCCTAATATGTTAACAACATTTCGGAGTAGTATTTGCTTCTTGGATTCATTTTTCACGAAATACAATTAAAAGTATTTCTCGATCTGTCATGAAAAATGTTTAATCGTGTGGTAGCTTTATTCATTTCTATAAGTCTCGAGTAGCCGTGGTTGTTCAGTGGTGTGCCAGTCGTTGGGCGATCATCGATCAGATGTGTTCGATTGATAACAGATCTGGTGAACGGGCGGACCATATATGAAGTGAAAAGTGGAGAACATTGAGAAACTTTTGTACGATGCGTGCAATATGTGGTCACGCACTGTTCGCAAGAAAGCCCTAAGATCAATAGGCTCCAAAACTTCAGACATGTAACGTTTGCCGTTTTGTGTGCTGGCAATGCGAGCTAGGCGGGTGCGAGAGAAGAATACAATGCTACCTCATACCATTACGTCAGATGAAGTACCGGTATGGCAATGCATAATGCAAGAGTCATGCAGTCTGTCATCGCGCTACATTTATCAAGATTCACCAGAAAAGGCTATGACATGCTATTCGTTTGTCCATGTGAGGAGTTCTACACACCATTCCTGCCGCAAATGCTAGTGGTATAAAGTCAAAGGTAGTCATAGCAACGGACGCCCTGAAAAACTCCCGATGCTGCAGACAACATCGAATTGTACGAGATGATACAGGTGTAGCAACACACCTCACACGGCGTTTTCTAAAAGGGAAATGATTCTTTTGACCTGATATGTTATGAAAATGCCTTTGGGAAAAGATTTAACATTAATAAAAAAAAATTTGTCATTTATTTAAAGATTAATTGTTTCTATCTAAGTATTAGAATGTATTACTTCGATTTCAACAATTTTTTACTATTTGGTTCGCATACAAAACATTACTACTACTTCATGTATCTTTTTAAGTTCTATGTATTTCACTTGATCGTCTCAGTTGCCCTTCTTGGGATGAGAAAACAAAAATAAATTATTTGCCAAAATAACAAAATAATAGATTTTGTCCTTTGATTCAACATAATTGCTATACAAGATACTTCAAAACTTCCTGGATAAAATTTAATCCCTCTGGTCTCGAAGAGGTGTCTTGTCATTCGTAAAATTGACCAGATCTTGATGGACGAGATATGTCGTCATTAGAAAAAAACTGACTATATCTTCATATGGTCATCACAAAAAATTTTGCCATATTTTGATGACGAGATGTTTTATGATTAATAAATTGTTTAGACCTCAATGGATGAGATATCTCGTCGAAACTACTTGGGGGCTGAGGAAACAAAATTTAAATCCTAGGTATATAGTGATCTATGTCCGCAAGTACCACTAGGATATATTAGATGGATCCCTAATGTGCAGAAATGAAAGACAGTAAGTATATTAATAATATTTTACTGGTCTCAATAACACAGATTGGAAATAGTTACACAGTGATACACAAAATTGCGACCAGATAAAGTATTACACGCCTAAAAACTTTGACGCTTGAACTGCCGTTACATGTTCAAAAAAGATGGGCTGGCCTTTCGTGGACGCTTGCACTGGCTACAACGACTCTTACGAGGAGATTATCTTCGAAGTCAACGAGAGTTGAGGGTCCCAGAGGAAAAAATCAATGCATAATAAATCCTCTGAGCGTGTTGTCCAAGCCGCGGATCTATCTTGACAATCCATCGAACTGGTCTCTAGTGGAAAGTCCAGCAAACTTGCTATAGTGTTTCGAAACTTGCGAAATTTAAGGGACTAGTGAACAAATATTAAGCACTATTCACGTAGTGACGTGTCTTCGGAAGTGACCCTAGGATATATTAGAAGGCACACTAAGGCGCAGAAATGAAAGAAATATTAAGCACTATTCACGCAGTGATGTATCTTCGGAAGTGACCCTCGTATATATTAGAAGGCACACTAAGGCGCAGAAATGAAAGCAATATTAAGCAATATTCACATTATGATGTATTTTCGGAAGTGACCCTCGGATATATTAGAAGTCACACTAAGGCACAGAAATGAAAGCAATATTATACTCTTCGTGATTTTACAGTTTGAAGATAGTTACACAGAAGAGGCACAACAGTTCAACCAGCAAAATTGCACTCCAGAGAGCGTCGACTCATGAATTGCCGTACATGTTCGAAGACTCCAGGTCTTTCGTCGACACCTCCGACACGACCGGTTGTGACAACACGAAGCGACTTCTGAAGAGCGACCCTGGACCCTTCGTGATTTGGTTGGCGATGCATTGATGTTCCGACAGTTTTCTTCCCTAACAGAAAGAAGTAAACCTTGATCGTATATAGTAAATATAGTTTGTCGAGGACTTGAAAATTGCTCTACCTCGCCATAGCGGTTGGTCTACAGTCGATATGGTGAACAGCTTTACCAGTTTGACAGAAGCAGTAGAATTATATTCCCCCACCCAATTTGTTTTTAGGGTCCCAGGGTAAAATCAATGAATGATAAATCGTGGTGACCAAACGAAGGATCCTTAATTTTTATTTATCCTTAGGGGAAATAAGGACCGATCCTTAATTTAAATCCAAGGGGGGAAATCAATACATTATAAATCGTGTGATCGTGATGGCTAAGCGACGGATTCATCCCGACTATAATCAATCGAGCTAAAAAAGTTCCCTTGAGAACGTACATACCTATGTGAATACGGCTTACATT
The DNA here is from genome assembly GCA_947359465.1 of Metellina segmentata. Taxonomy (NCBI): domain Eukaryota; kingdom Metazoa; phylum Arthropoda; class Arachnida; order Araneae; family Tetragnathidae; genus Metellina; species Metellina segmentata. Next base: position 67,703,047 of record OX375872.1, on the reverse strand, counting down.
TTGTGTTCCCTATCTCCCTTAAAATTTGTACATAAAGTTTTAAACACCTGAATATTAAAATTTGCATGCAAAAATAAAGTTTAAGTGGGAGGAAGGTTTCTACGAAATATCTCGTCCATTATGATTTGAACAATTTTGCTAATGACGAGATATCTCGTTGTTAAGATATTATACATTTTTTGACGATGAGATCAAGATTTGGTCAGTTTCATTCTAATGAGATGTATGGTCCTTCAAGATTTGGTCAATTTTGTCAATTTTGAGATATCTCGTCTAGACAACCCCCAGGAGAATTAAAATGATGAAGGGTAGGGAGCGGTCCTACTACTACTACAAACTGACACTTTTCACTCATACCCACATGTTTGCTACGAGCAACGAGGAGGTGAAATTATGTAAATGATAGTTTTACATAATCATCTCAATCACTTTAAGTAGCTGTGTTTTCTGTTAAAATAACACCTTAAGAATTGAAATATCTCTAAAAAAGCTGAAATATTACGTGCTTTGGAGCGTTTGATAAGTTTCCTCTAAGTTTCTTTTTCGCTAGTCCACTTTTTTCCCTGTAGTGTTCGTTCCTTTTATTAACAGCTGTTAATCTTACTATATGCTACATGGCTTGGTAATATTTTTTTCTTTTTAAGTGAAAGCTTCTTTTGATAACCTAAATATTTTAGGAGAATTCATCTTCGAGGTATAAGAATCCATTCGAGGTGTCTTAAAATGTAGTTTTTTCTTTGTGTAGGTAATCGATAGGTTTCTACTAATTTTTCATGTCAATTTAAAACTGTGGTCTGTATATATTGTAAATACGACTTTTACCCGTAATCTTCTTCAAAATAAACACACTGAGTCCACACACACTTCTCTCCCATCGTGTTTTCCGATTTCCAAGACCCTCTACAAAGTCCATTTGTGGAATTTTAATCAGTTGCCTCGGAGTCTTCACCTGAATCGCATCCATGGTCTCTCTTGACCCACACCTCCCAAACTTCTCATAAGGTTCAGAGTTATTGAAAGGGAGCATCCATGGTCTGAAATCTCTTCCCTTTCAGATGTGATTTATCTTCGGGTAAAACCAGAAGACTTAGGGCATCAAATATGAGCCTTAGGGAGCTAAGCCACCTGAGTGATTTTATGTTTAGCGAAAAACTTGGTAACCAAACCTGATGAATGCGAGGGTGCATTGTCGTGATGATTGTGCCAACCACCGACACAGCTGGTTTGATCCCGGACTGCCGCCAATAACGTTGTCTTGCTCCAGTGCCACCTTGATTAACTGCCTACCTACCCCTTTGAATCAACAAAATTCAAATTTGTCGGGTATCAAACACCTTAAATGCAAGATTTCCTTACACCCAAGGACCTTTGTCTCCATTCATATTAAAATTTAAATCTGTACGCTTTTTACCTTAAAAATATTGAATACACGAATATTTTTCCATTCGGAATATAATTCCACTATAAAATATTTATTCATAAAAAATCCTTAGTAAATAACAATGACAAATTCCAGAACCTCTCACAGCCCGGTATAACTGACGCCAGGGTTCGGTACCGGATCGTAGTCCTGCAATTGAGAAAAAATGTCCTAAAGTAATAAAAATAAATACATTTCAAATTTTTTTCACGCTCTTTTAATTACAATAAACTTTTTCTCATGGGAAGGAATTCTAAATGTCTTATACAGCATTCTGAATGCTTCAATAGGCCATTAATCCTCCAAACACGCCTTATTTCCCCATCAATACCATATTCAGCCATCTTTGCTTTTAAAATCCCAGGTGATCTAGGTTAAATCAGGAAATCTTAGGTTTGCTACCTAATGATGTGTTTACCGATGTTGGTTGTTCTATTTCGTGTTGGATCTTAGCCAGCGATGTGTCAAATGAAACTAGGTCTCATGTTTTTCCTTTTACAAGTGCCAGTTAAGCTTCTTTATGTATGAACAATAACTATTTCGCTAAACTACTTAATATATTACGAGCAGGGCTGTAGTGGAGGGTATACCGGCGGTATACGCGTCATTTACCCTCTGGTTTTTACAGCAAATTCCGTATACCCTCTGCTTTTTCTTAAAAACTACGTACACGCTTTTCTTTTCCTAGAAAACATTGCGCGAAACATCACGTGAAACGCAGATAGCTGTAGAAGCAAAAGAAAAGTTTCTATTTCAAGATATCACCTTGGTTCATTATTCCAAAATCGTAATCGTACCTATTAATCAAAAGCAATTCATTCAAAGTACTGTCGATAAAATTAAATCGAGACTTTGTTTTGATGTTAATGAAGAAAATTGTCAACTTTCGAAGAATATATCCATGCTTAATCCGATAAATACAGGGGATATTCGCCATGGAGAAAAGGAGGTAAAAAGGGTCTGTCGACGTTTTGGTATAGATGAAATGTGCACATTCAGGGTTTGAGGGACCAATGTAAACGCCCAAGTTGTTCCAGAAAAATTAAAGCCTCTTTTAAGAACAATTGAAATATTACCATGTTCCACGGCCGAGTGTGAGCGTAGGTTTAATATAATGAAGATCAAGAGTACGCGCTACAAAAAGATACGCAGCTACGGATTTCTCTCGTCAAGCAGTATAGAAAATATTTCAATGAAATTAATAGAGGTACGCCTTAAAATTTGTTTAAAAAAAACAAAATTACATCCTACTTTATATGTGTTTAAATATTTTTCTCTTAACATTTCCTGTAATTATTTTATATCATAGTTAAATATTAATATAATGATATTTTCAAATTGGAATATCACTCGATGCTAGTCTGCACAAATGCTTGTAAACTCTCAATAACTCGAACCTTGTGAACACGAATTTCTACTTAAGTCGAAGTTTCATCAAAGTTCCACAGTTCGAGCGCGCGCGTTTCCTCTAATATAAAATTAATATAGGCTTTTTTCTCTCTATAATTTAAAGTTCGATTAATTCGAACATATTCCCCGGTCATTTGAGTATACCCATGGGCACCCGGAGGAGGGGGCATTCAACCACCTGGCTTATGGATTTCCTCTATATATATACATGTATGTGCGTGTGTAACCGTGGAAATTGGGGGTAAGTAGTAAGTACATGTTTCGCCTCCCAATGGAAAAAATTCTACGGGCGCCCATGGTATACCCTCTGGTTTTTTTTTACGACTACAGCACTGATTACGAGTATAATTCAATAATACCAATATAATCAATAATACCAATATAATCAATAATACCAATATAATCAATAATACCAATATAATCAATAATACCAAAGGAACTATTGTGTGTGTCTGTCGAATCTATCGCATGGTTAGTTTCGAGTTTCGTTTACTGGTTTATTGCTCCCCGGCTGTTTGGTTTTTTGCTTTTTAAATATTTTGTGTGTTTTATGTTATATATATATATATATATATATATATATATATATATATATATATATATATATATATATATATATATATATACATATTGTTTCTTCAATAAATACTTTCTTTCCCTTTAGCGATCCACATGGCCTATGTCATTCCTTTCCTCTGAAGGGATCGTATTTAATAGATACATATCGAGGTAACATTAAAATGTACTTTATTGCCTTTTTGTCAACATTTGAAATTAACCAATCAATGTTTATTTACCAATTAACTATATATATAATATATCATTCGGAATTCATTCGTTGAAACATTTCAAGCAAGTTCAAAATTTTAGTTTATTTAAGTAGAGTTTGTTATTAGTTTTACATAGATTCGAAACTTATAATACGAAATGAAACAACAATAAAGAATAATTCGGAAGAACATAAAATAGAATATCCGAAACCATTAAAATATCAAAGCTATTTTTATTGGGGTTCCAACTCGTCTTATTTAATTCGTTCATCTCCATATTGCTTTTGAAAATAATCCCATTTACTCGGTAAGCATGTCTCATTACTAACAGATCTGTACAAAACAAGAGCTATTTAAAAAGACGCCCACCCACACATAACCTACAAGAGGATACATTTCTTCGACGTCTAGAATTCAATTTTGACGCGATCGGCATTGAACGTCGATTGATTAATCCAGGACTTATGAATACACACGGGATTGGTCCCTGACGACGTCCGAATTCGATTGTTAATCCCTAAAATTCCCTATCATAAAGTCGGAGAACAAAATATTTTCCCTACTCTACTTAATAAATTGCTGATGCATTAACCTTCATGTACGTGACATTCTAACCGAAACTGAAAACTAGTTTTTGTTTTATTTACTCAAATTTTTGTTTCCATTTACTTTTTTTTGTCTTGGCTTACAGATTTGTTGCTCGTATTTTTGATTCATTGATGTTTTCTTCAAAAAAACTACTTACTAATAACTTTCTGTTTTTTGAAGATTTCACTTATATTTTTGGTCTACTTAATTTGTAGTTGATGTTTTCTAGACCATCGTTTGCGATCAAATCTTCGCGTACACTTCTACAAAATACACCGTGATTAAATAAATTTTCATATATTATTCGTGTCTTTTTGCTATTTTTATCATACTCTAATTCGATCTCCATTCAGTACTAGGTTAGGCATGCTATAATCTAGTACTGGGGACTAGAATTAGACATTTTGCCCAAAACTCTAGTATTAGGGTTAGACGATAGACTCCGCATAAAAAAGATATGTTTCGGTAGCACTCAGAGCAGGGTAACCTTCAGAATAAAATCAAGTCAATTTTTAGATTTTTTTCTATTTAATTTACTAGTGCTTTCAAGCTTTAGAATAATGCATAGCTTTCATTCGTATACCGTTTGGAAGCTATTTTGAAAAATACTTTAACCCTTTTGATGGTTTTGTCAATGAGGTAACTGGACATAAGCAACGTTGACTAGATCTTGATGGACGAGATACCTCGTTCATGAAACTCTCAGCATTACAAGAAAACTGACCAGATCTTGATCTTGACATCATAATAAAACCAGTAGCATATTGATGACGAGGTATCTCTCCGAAACACATTAGAGGATTAAATATGTAAACATTCCCATCTAGTTCTTTGAAATACAATTTATAATAGTTCATTTCTCAAAATTTACTTATTTTCTACATAATGTACTGACCCTCAGGGGTAGATCTTCTTTAGGTTTGTACACGTCCCGGAGGAACCTTAGTGATCACTCCTTTTCCTATGGTTGACAGTCTCAGGTTTACGTGGGGGCACGCCCCCAAAATGCCCAAGATATATTTCTCTACTTTTTCATCCATCCTTTCTCTTCACGATGATTTGACATTGTCTGTCTTGTGTTTGGTGCAGCTTGGTCAAATATGGCCTATGCGCTTTAAAACCCTAAACCAATCAACATGACGAAAATATACAGTCTCAAAAAACAATCAAAGGTAAACATTTGACATTTTTTGAATCTTACAGATCTAACTCACGATTTAACTAGTTTTTATGGGATTTGGATATACAGTGAAACCTCGATTCAACGTAACCCGTATTTAACGATTTCCCGCATATGACGTCATTTCAAATTGGTCTCAAATAATTTTCTATACTTTCAATGTTCAAAAATCCAGTATTTAACTTTATTACTTAGAAATATTTCCCGTTTTTAACGTTTTTTCAGCGGGACTCGGGGCGATTTTCTTAAAATTGTCAGATACTAGCAGGTCAGCTCGGCCTTCTAGTATGTTGCTAATAATGTTGACCCACCGTGACAGTTCTTTTCGTGTCTTTACTGATACTGGAAACATTAAAAATAAAAAACAATAATTTTAAGAATGAGTTCCGCCTCTACCAGACATGACACGGGCAAGCCGTAAATTCGCATAAAGTTTCGACTACTTGAATATCAATCTAGTGTAAAATTTTCTACAGATTTCAAATCCGTTGATACTTTCACTCTATTTTTATCGATCGTGAAGATAGAAAACCTTATATAGTCTTTTTTTGTGTTCGTAATGAAAATCTTCGTCCAACGCGCCGAGTGAAAATTAGATATACTAAAAAACTTACAAAAACTCCTATTTGTGGAAAATGGTGCTAATGATTTAACTAGTAGAAAAAAAAAACGCAAACCAAAATAACAGATTTCTTTTAAACAATAAACTATTGTAAAGCAAGAAATAAAAGTTATCTTACTAAAATTAGTCTTTATTTCATGCTCTATGTTGTTGTTTTTCGACCCTGATATAACGTTTTCCCGCATATAACGTTATATCTTTCCGGTGCCTTGAAATACGTTAAATCGGGGTTTCACTGTGTATGAAAAATAAAATAAAACTGAAAATAGTTTGCTTTAAAATCATTAGGCAGTGTATCGTATATTTTAATTATACCAGCGGACATAAAAATACCATTTACTAATTTACTGATTCACTTTAATTTGATCGGCTGACTGAAGGAGTGTTGTGACCTACTTTGATAAGTTCATTTGACTGTAAGATTGTTGAGACTTACTTCGATAATTTCATTTAATTGAAGGAGTGTTGTTACTTACTTTGACAAGTTCATTTGACTTAAGGAGAGTTAGTTACTCATTCTGATTAGGTGGTTTGCTGGGTTTTATAATGGAAAGGTCACATTTTGCCATACTGCAACCAACACAACACAGAAAACGTCAAGCAATGGGCATGAACACACAATGAAATTTTTCACTTACACAGAAGAGAGAAATACACCAAGGTTAAATTACAGGAATCGAACCTGCATCAGCTACAATTCACAGCTTCTCATTCATATTAGATAAAGTTTAATAATTTTTAACTTGATTAACAAATAGCTAAAATTTTGATAACACTCATCTACAATTTCAGGAATAATTTCGAGATTTGAATATATATTTGTTAATACTTCCATATTCGGTAAATACGTTCTGAGTCGACCATGATGGATCTTCACGTCGTTTTGATAAATTCTAATAAACATGAATAAAAAATTAATTTTTTAATCAAGATATACTACCCTACAATTGTTATGCCTCAAACGACATAGCACTATTTTTTAAGCCATACTGTGGGCTACAAGCCACAGAAAATGCCCAACTCTATTTTTTTAAGCTATTACTGTGTGCTATTTCCAAGTCACAGAAAATGCCCAACACTCTTTTTGAAGCCATACTTGCCATGCTTTTTGAAGCCTTGTGTGCTATTTCCAAGCCACAGAAAAAACCAGAGTCTATCGATAGAGTTGGGCATTTACCGTGGCTTGGAAGTAGCGCACTGTAGATGGCATGTAAATAGGGTTATGTCGTTGAAAGCATAACATACCAATCGATCCCGAAAAAATATTCAAAATGAATTTTTTTAAATGAATTAAAATAGCAATAAAGGGAGAAACATGAGGACTTAACACTTCACATGTTGGCACAGAAATGCAGAATGCTGTTAACATACAGCAAAAAAAAATCATGGAGTTGAACAAAAGATGCTAATGAGAACACAATCTTTGTGAGAGGGAACAAAATCCACTATTGGTGAGGCTGTTCAGAGAGTGATCAAGAGCATTTCCCATTAAGCACCTACGAGATATCATGATGGTACAGCACAACACGAAAAAATGCACTCAAAGATGACAGGCTGGAAGATGAAGGCACACACTTTTCACTGATGAGGGCACAGAAGATGAAAAGCACACAGACAGCACTGATCAGCACACATCAAGACTGACGGGGAGGCAGTTCGCTGGTGGCAAGATCACATTGTTCTGCAGGTCACTCTACAGGCAAAGGCACAGGCACTGGTGACAGGATTCATACTTCAGGCGCAGGCACGGTGACAGGACTCACTTCTGCATGGCTGGTGGCAGGGCTCACATTTTCATGGCTGGTGGCAGGGCATTTAAGTAACATATTGGGCAGAGAACCAGTTTGTTCATTTGCCCAATGGTTTTCAAAAACACATTTAGATGACACCTTGAAGTAGACACATGGCGAAGTGGCGTCTCATGACAGAGACACTAAAGGAACACTTTGTGCAGGGAACTAGCCCGTTCACATGATCAATGGTTCTTGTAAAAATTAAAACATATTTTGTGCTGCGTGAAATTTGGTTAAGTGGGCAAGCAAAGGTTCACTCCTGACAGTCATGTTGTTGTATTCCACTGAGGTGGTTTTGAAGAATTAACAAAAGTTCCATGGTTGCTCAATTAATCTAAAACAGGAGGAAGTGGTGACACAAAATCATAAAAATTAAACATAGCATTTGAAGATCTGACCAACAATTAAAGACAAAAGGTAATTTGGCAAGAACTTGAAGTATGTGAATTCTTAAAGGAACCTAAGATGTAGATTTTAAGTATGATATGACGTCCTATCTGGTTGATTCCCCTTGATCTGAGGACTACCTAACTTCCAAGCCACAGAAGTCAAACCCAACTCTATCGATAGACGCTGCTGACGTCACACGCTGACTAAACAATAAAAAGACCGCGCAAAACAATTCTCGCGCTCTTCACCTTTTCCCCCAGCGCCAACATGTGAGGTCGCGCATGGCTTTCGTACCACTCCAACACTCCAAATATGGAGCCAAAGTACTAAGTATCATTTTTCCTTTTCTTTTTACTCTGCAGAGTGGAGTAGTGTAATTATTTGGACTAAATGTCTCCGACACTACTCATTTTTCAAAATTCCGCGTGATCCCTTTTTTACACAATAATGAACCGGACAGCAAGATGTGATGGTATAAGGCAAAGAATACATGCTTTAATAGGGGGATGGTCCCCCACGTGCTGCAATTACACCAGGAACTCTTCTGAGCATACTTTCAACAAGGTTTTAATACACAGCTATGGGTATTTGTGTCCATTCCTGTTGCAAGAATATCGCCAGCTCAGCTGTAGATTTCGAACGTGGTTCCGTAAGCCTCGCTCTAACTCGTCGCACAAATGTTCTATGGGGTTGCGGTCGGGACTGTGAGCACGCCATGGAAGACTTTTTACGTCCATATCTTGATACCACTACTTGACAGAGGCTGCAAAGTGACATGGAGCGTTGTCGTCTTGGAATTAACGTTCGTCCATTCCATAAAATTGCCAGGAAGAACCTGCTTGTTCAAAATGTTCATGTAGGCATCGGCGTTCAATTTACCAGGAACAACGTGTAAAGGTCCCAGGCCATACCACGAAAAACACCCCCAAACAAGTAGTCAAATTTTATGCAAATTCGCAGGCGTTCGGTCCATTATTGTAGGGTAGTGTATTTATTGTAATATTTGAATGGTTTTTAATTCTAACATGATGGGATTTTGTTCCAATAAATTTTATTGATAAATTAAAATTCTAGTTTTGTTATGTAATGGAACTAGTAAATAAGAAGAGGTGAATTCATCCATCAATTAAACAGTGAAGAGCCAAAACATTGTGACCACTTACTCAATAACGCGTTGCGCCTGATTTGGCGTGCAAAACAGCTACAACTCGTTCTAGGGTTCATGGTCTGTTCTACCACAACTACGGGTCCCAGAGTCGATCAGGTCCAGGAACGTCCACCAAAGCATAATACCGCCACCACCAGCCTATGTATGACTTGTTGTACAAAAGGGGAGCATCTGTTCGCCTGGCAGACGGCGTACCCAGACACCACCATCGACGTGATGAATGAGAAATCGAGATTCATCTGACCATGTAACTCTCTTCCACTCATCCATGGTCCAGTCTCGATTTTCCCGGACTCACTGTAGGCGTAGTTGACGATGACGCTTGGTCAACAGAGGCATACGAGTGGGACGTCTGCTGCACAGTCCCATATCCAACATTGTCCGCTGAACTGTGTGTTCCGAAGCACTTGCGCTTGGACCTGAATTGTATTGGGCTGTCAGCTGAGACACTGTCTCGCGCCGATTTTGCTTTACCAAGCGGGACAGTTTCCGACGTCCTTTTTCTTTGATGACGCTTGGACGACGAACACCTTGGCGTCTACTGCTGGTGTCATCGTCATTTATCCACTTTGCATGAATACTAACAACGGCAGATCGTGAAGAACCTACCAATCGTGCAGTTTCGGTGATACTCGTTCCGAGTCTTCGGGTCATGACTATCAAATTCGCTTTGATCAGCAGCCTTTCCCATCACTCGAAAAAGTAAGTGCAAGAATGATTACTTACCTTCTCCAGCAGCAGTTAAATACCATTCTCACTTAATCACGTGACTTCCGCGTCATCCAGACGAGTTCATTGAAAAATGTGGGGATGGTCATACTGTTTTGGCTCGTCAGTGTATTTAGAGTCACGGATTAGCAACCAGAAGGTTGCAAGTTCGAAACTCGATCCAACCAAAGACAGTCGTGTAAGCAGGGGGTGATAGAAAATAGGGCACGTTAAATCTGTAGTGGCCGCAAATGTCCTCACGCTTGTCTAGTATGGAAGTTCGGAGAGAGGAGTGTCAGCTTATATGTTGACTGTCATTTGTACCTAGGTTCAAAATTACGAGTTAATTACTCCTCGGATCTTTCAATTCGAGATTCATCGAGGAACGGTCACCATTAGCAAGTTGTGTTGATCCAGTGACACGCAAATTCATCTACCGATCAACAAAATTTGCAAAAAATATTCTGAATTTAATTTATTTTATTCAATAATTATATTGATTGATTAATGTTTAAATTTCTGTTTAGTACTTTTGGTGATTGCCTTTCCTACAAATCAAAAACCTATCTAATAAATGTGTTTAAGTATGCTATCAAAGATATGTTACTTGAGTGGATGTTTCCTTAATTGATAGTCTAAGACAAGGTAGAGTGGTGAAGTGAACATTTTATTATTTGCATATATAATGAATCATTTCATTAATATTATTACAAGAATATAAAAAAAGAATCAGCACTTTTGTGGAATATCTCGATTAATTTATTTGTTTTTCAAAGATATCACCCGCGTGGCAAACGAATATTCATTGAACATAAATTAAACCGTGGAAAAAATTTGATAAATGTAATTTGCTTAAGACATTTGACGAATAAATATATGAATACTTTTGATAAAGTAATACGAGATATTTTTTGACTAATAAATAAATTAATATTGTTTAAAAAAATATGTTTTTTGGTTGATAAATAAAACATTATAGTTAAATTAAATAATGCATGATATTTCACAGGCAGTAGTTTAATAGGTAGTAACCTTTGTTAAAATAATATCAGAACTGCTACTTTACTAATAAGTAAATAAGTATAATTTCATAAAATAACACAATATATTTAACTAATAAATAAATTAATACGTTTGAGAGATAAAATACACTCATTACCATAAAACTTTGCGCACCATTAAGAAGTCGTCAAAATGAAACGAAATTTTACACATGTAAGTACTACTTTGATATAAGTAAGTGATTAGAAAATCAAAGAAAAAGGATCATTTATTGCAGAAAAAAGTACAAATGAACGGAAATGTTAGTACTCTGTTGGACAACCTCTAGGGCGAATGCACGATACGATACGAGCGGGCATTGAGCATACATATTCCGTATGATGTCCTGAGACATCTCGTTCCACAGTTGCTCTAAACGCGCCTCTAGTTCGACCAAACTCGTAGGGTGTTCAACTTGCCGTCCCAAATGTTACCAGATATGCTCGATTGGTGACAAATCTGGGGATCGAGCAGGCCAGGGAAGGGTGGTAATCTGGCGGAGGCTGTCATATGACATCCTTGCTGTGTGTGGCCGAGCAGTGTCTTGTTAAAAATGGATCCTGGGAGCCCTGCTATGAGTGGCATCACATGTGGCTGAAGGATGTCATGGACGTATCACTGGGCTGTCATTGTGCCATGAATCAACATTAGGGGAGACCGTGTATCGTAAGCAATGGCCATATACCATCACACCAGCTGTGGGAGCGGTGTGTCGCTGTAAAGCGAAGGCAGGATTGAGGCGTTCACCACGGGGCCTCCACACACGAACACGATTGTCATCACTGCTCAAATTGAATCTAGATTCGTCACTGAAGACGACCTGGTTCCATTCCGTTGCAGTCCTATCCTGTCGTGCGCGACACCACTCCAAACGGAGGCGTCGGTGGGTGGATGTCATTGGCAGAACACGTAATGGGAGCCGCGAAACCAGATGTCCTTGTGATAGTTCGGGAAGACACAGGGGCCCGTAGTGAATGTGCTGCCTGTGCCTGGATAGCGGCCAATGAGGAAGTTGGCTCTACGCGTGCGTTTCGTACCATGTGACGGTTTTCTCGACGACTGGTCTGTCGAGGGCGCCCTGAGCCTGTAAATGACGTCGCTTCTGTCCACTGATCCCAACACCTCCTCACAGTAAAATCAGAACTGCCTATTTGACGAGCTACTCGCCGAGCTGACCACCCAGCTTTCATCATTCCGATGATTCTTCCCCTCTCGAACTCTGACAGCTGCTCAAATTGTCTTCGATGGCGGTGTAACGGCATGTCTACCTCAGCGTTTCCTTTGCTAAAGATTAAGTACACTCAAACAAGCTCTGCTTACCTATTTTATACTCCAAGGAGAACGAAGTTCAACACCCTCTAGTGGCATTACGCAATGTGCATTTCTAATGATTTGCATACCTGGCCGACATGTACCTTCATGCCAAGTTTTGTTACGATCCCACAATTATTTCTTGGTGCGCAATGAGTGTAATATAGAACTACTACTTGACTAAGAGAGAGAGAGAGAGCAATAAAAATATAGCTTGATCTATACCAATAAGAATGGAGTGTTTGTTTGTACATTGAATATTTTCGACCCATTTCAAGTTTTCTATCCGTTTTGGACCCTACTGATGTCGAATCCTCCTCTTCCGCGTTTGGTTTCTGTCTGTCTGTATGTATGTGCCCTATACACGTCCACACGTTTTAATATATTTTCATGGAAATTCGCATACAGTGAGTAATTATCTTCATTTAGTGAGTGAAATTGGTTCAGAAAGTCCGTCTACCTGTCTTTCTGTTCTATGTTCGATTTTGTATTTGTGTGTTTGGATAGGCATCACATGAATTGTATTTCAGATATTTGATAGCAATATGCTTTATTTTATACATTAAATATTAGTTTAGTGAATGTGATATAAAACATTTCTTTATTGTTATATTTAGATAAGTTTAATGTTAAAACACCAGAGTAAGTATACTTAAATCAACCATAATTTGGTAGTTTGGTTAAAATTGGAGTGTACAATATGTTGAGAATTACGATTTCTTAGATTGCTTTACCAGTAAAAGGCAATTTTTTTTCTTAAAATTATTTGTTCTTTATGGAATTTCAGCTCTGATACTTCATTTATTTCGAGTCTTACTTTTGTTATCTGCGCAATGTAATATATATATATATATATATATATATATATATATATTTGGGGCAGACGATATTTTTCAAAGAACGGGAATAAAACGAAAACTCGTGTTTCTTTCGCTCTGAATTAATTTCGCATTTCTAAATTTTTTAAACTTTTTAGTTATAACTTTTGGTCCACTGCGAGATTAAGGGATAAAAAGGAATCAAAAATTAATATGTTTAGAACAACTTTTTCCCGACATCTTTTATTTTGTTTTACTTCGCTGTGTATTTTTTTATTTTCTGTTTTAAATATTTATTATTTTAATAAATTGTGTTACTTTTCCATCACACGCAACACCACCACAAAGTATTCGATTTAAAGTAGCAGGTAAGTCAGAATAAAGCAACTTTAAGTGTAATTATTTATTATTGAAAGGAAAATGCCGTTATTGAAAGAATAATGATGATTAAAAAATCCGAACTAGAACTTTTCAAACATTAAAATATTCTTTGTCCTAATGACAGGAGAAGATTGCTAAAATCCACAATTTTTTAAAGAGTTCCACACTTAAAAATTTTTGTTTTGTTGACTATGAGTGGGAGAGTACTCGCCGTAAATCGTCGTTTTTATTAATTGAGTTGAACACATGTAAAGAACTTAAGAGAGGGAAATTTTCCTCAAAATCGTATTTTGTAGTAGTAACCTTGATGTCACCTTTCGTCATTTTGTAGCTTTGTCATACAGCAAGGGTGCGATGTGTGTGAAATGTATTTCATGAATGGATATGCATGTGTAGGATTTGTGTCCTAAGTAGGTGGTAGAAATTATAAAGATGGCGAAAAGTGTTAAAATATTATTTTACTCTACAAAAAACGTAAGTCATTATAAATTTTGATCATCTCTTCAATTTAGAGTAAACCAATTCAAACCGAGTGAGGTCGGATATTTTGCTAGTATAAAATATTAACGGATCTACTACTTGACTCTCTCTCTCTCTGATAAACATCTTTTGATAAAATAATACTAGAATTACTACTTAACTTAAATAAATGTAGTTGAATAAAATATAATACAAGATATTACGCTAATAAATGAATGAATACGTTTGAAAAATAATACTAGAATTATTGCTGTACAAAAAATAAATATGTTTGATAAAATAATACAAGATATCTCACAAAAAAAATTAATGAATACGTTTGATAGAATCTTTCCAGAACTACTGCTTGGCTAATAAATAAATATTGTTTGATAAAATATAACAAAATAATTGGCTTATTTGTAAACTTTGATTAAATCAATGCCGGAAAAAAAAGATCAAAAATAAATTTGGAATGGATAGTCTTTATCAAAATTTTGTGTGCCTGTATTTTGGACCAGTTGGGTGAAATTATCCCCCGTGAAATCAAGATGCGTTTCAGTGCGAGGCGGAATCGATTGACGCCTTTCTCAGAACGACTTAAGATCCAGCAGCGTGCATTTCTTCCCCGATAGATGGCTCTGCACCATAGGGGCATTGTTCCCACACTCCCCTTCCTCTTCGCGGTTTCCTAGCCAGCGTCACGACAGGCGACAGAGCCAGATATTTCAGCCCATATTCACAATGAGAGAGCGAGCCGGATACGACGCCGATTCTCCGAGCAACGTGTGGCCTTAGGGGCGCACTGGCACTCCCGAAACTTGGCTTTGCGACCCGGAAGCAAACTCCACAAAATAACACAAACAGTGCAGATTTTTTGATAATTTTTCCCGACCCCCAAAAATTTTTCAAACCCAAAAAATCCCCCCGTTATATGGTGTTTAGTGGAGCACGCCGAACTCTGCCAAGCCGTTGATATTAATGGCGGGTGTTCGAATCCCAGTCGTGGACTTTGGTTGGTGTGTACACGTGCTCATCGCTTATGCTATCGTCTCGCAAATAGGTAAGTACCCCATGTGCATGCCTTCTTTTTTTCACCACCTGACCGCGGCCCCCTCTCCTAGCCAAGGGGGCTAGTTGGCCCGGTTTACGAGACGACCCTCTGGCAAGGCCTTTGAACTTTACACATACTCTCCCTTGCAATAAATACACCGCGCTACACTTCCAACGAGTACGGCAAATTCCTCTCCTCAATGCCGGGGAAGTGCCGGTGAGACTGAAACGCACACCCGAAACAACTTCCGGATGACTCTCACTTCCCGAAAAGGAACCAGCAATCCTCCCGAGTCCTTTCTAAACAAAAAAACTTATGTATCGAATAAATGTATCAAGTTCTCGCTAGCACAGATAGCCGGCGATTCCGTGGGAAAATTTGCAAATGACAGTTATTAGACCGATTTAAAATCCCGCCCATTCTCTTAGATGTAGGCTTCGAGACATCGGAAATTTTGTTTGTTTTGGAAACCTAATTTGCCGGTATATATAATTGAGAGGGTCCGTGGGAAAACACGTTTCTAGGCTACCTTCCCTTGGACAACTAATCGTAATCGATTCATCTCTGTTTTCACAGCGTGAAATTGAAAATTTCTGCGTTACGGTGGTTTTATTTCTTATGATAACTTTCACTTTGAATGGAAGCGGCGTTTAAATGGAGAGTGATTATTGTAATTCTTTGTGTTTGGTTTGAAGAAAAAGGTGGTTCCGGTTTTTATAACAAAATTTCGACTGGAATTTACTTAATTTTTAAGTATTCAGTATTTCAAGATATATGTTTTCCTCTCTATAAATCATAATATCTATATTACGTTAATAATTACTCGCATGTAAAGTAGAATAGTATATAATTAGGGTAAATATTCTAATGTTTAAAATGAAAAATCTTGGATTGTATTACTGTGACAACATTAAATTTACTTAAAATTTTTCTTTCAAAATTTCTGCGCTTTAAAAGTTTTTGAGATAACTCGCAGGTTAAATAGAATCGTCGTTTAAAATTAGTGTAATTATTCATTTTATTGTTCAGTATTTCGAGTTATTTGTGTGTTTTCACATGTATTGAATTCAAAATTATGTGTTGCATTAGTCATATTTCCTGTGATAACTTACACGCTAAATATAATAGCTGTTTAAAGTGAGTGTAATTATTGGAATTTTATGCATTTTGTGTTTAAAATAGAAAAGACTAATTTGTATTCAGAATAATTTGTATTTTTTGACACAGCTAAATTTACATTACATTTTACTTTTAAAATTTCTACCTTACGTTAAAAATATTTCTTGCAATAACATGAACGTTTAATGGAATCGTCGTTTAAGATATTCGTGAAAGAATTCCAATTTTGTCTATTTATTATCTCTCTATAATAATTTGAAATAAAAAAAGCTAGTTTGTGTTTCTGTGACAAAATTCGATTTCCACCTAAAATTTTTACACTATATTAATAATAGTTTTTTTGTGAACTCACACGTTAAGTAGCATCGTCTTTTAAAATTAGCGTAACTATTCATTTTTATGTATTCACTATTTCGAGACATCTGTGTGATTTCGTTCCCAAAGAACTCAAATTTTCTACATTGCAATATTAATATTCTTATTATAACTTGCGTAAGTTTATATATACGTTAAATAGAATCATCGTTTAAAATAAGTGTTAATATTCTAATTTTATGTGTTTAAGAGTCGGAAAAAAGGCTGTTTTGTATTTTTGTAACAAAATTATGTCTGGAATTTATACGATGTTTCATTCAAAATTTCTACGTTAAGTTAATTGTTTTGGTTTTACACTCGCATGTTAAATAGAATCGTCTTTTAAAAGTAGTTTATACATTTTATTTTTGTGTGCAAGATGCAAAAAACTGGTTTCTAACAGGAGAAATTAATTGTAAACATTGCGATAACTACGTATCATAAACAAATTCGCTTAAGGGATTTTATTCTTCAGTTTTTAAACGATGAACTGTGAACTTTTGTTAAAACATATTCCAACCTATTCCTTGCTGCAGAGAAATTATGGAAGACGAAATCGGATGCATAAAATTTTTTTAATTGTAAATATTGCCATCAGTTACGTTTTTATCATTCACGCAGAAATTTAAATGTCACTTTAAGAAATATTCTGAACTCTTTTTGAAAGAAATAATTTCAACTGTTCCTTGATCAAGGTAAATGTTTGTGAATGTAACTTTACCATTTACAATACTTATGCTTGTGTGTCTTATAGAGGTGTAAAATGTTTGAAAACTAGACTCATTAATTTAACCATCTTAAAATAAAACCAATATTGATGCTGAATTTCCCAAAAGGGATTTTGTATTAAAAATAAAATACAAAATAGGAAAGAAATATTCGCGTTTCTATACTTTTCTGTGGAAAATTTCTTTAAATGAAACAATTCATTGTCTAGAAAATTTGTGTTTTATGAAAATGCACAATTTCGGAACAAAGCACATTACAATTTTAGCATTTACAAATAGAAACATTATGTCAGTTACATTTTACAACATGGATAAATTCTTGATGACGATTGATTCATCATTGAGAATACTGAAAATGTGAATATTTTTACTTCCATTAACTGTTTACTAGAAATTATGTTAAACTGATTAGTAGTTCTGTGTTTAGAATGTAAATATGAATGTATATTGGGTGTCAATGCAACTGCATGTTTTATCATTTTAACGAAAAACTACGAACTGCCATTGTTTGCCTTTTTGTGTATTATACTTTATCTTTCACTTGTATTATGATTATGCCTTAGCCATTGGAAATAAAAAACAAACAAAACATTTTAAATCTTATGTTATTAAGATAATCTTGGATAAATCGCATGTCAAATAGAATCGCTATGAAAAGCAAGTATAACGATTTATCTTTATGTATTCAATATTTAAAGTAAAAAGACTGGTATGATTTATAAGAAATTATTGCTGAAATCTACTCTTTTTTATTTAATCCAGAACTTTTTCACGTTTATAATCAGCTGTGTAATAGCCAATCATCGTAAAAATCTGCTTATGGTATTAATATTTTATTCTTTCGAAAGGAATTTTTTGTAAACAAAAATGTTAAATGCTTATATTTAATTAACAAAAATGTATAACGTTAGTAAAATCATTTAAAAATTTTTTCCTTTAGAATTGCTGAATAAGTTTGAGGCAGAAAATAATTATAAATTAACGCGATAATTAATTTCATAGAATAAATAAAAAATAATTATAAAACACATATTGATTGCATTGAAGAGATTCGGAAAATGAATAGAGCCTAGTTGTAAAAAGTTTAAGGGAAACTAAATTTAAACTCTATAACTAGCGTATTTCTTTTGTCAAACTTACTTCAATTTTCAAACTCAATTCGACTCAATAGAAAACTATACGATACCTATTTTGATAAATGTTTGCACTATTTAATTTATCAAATTACTATTGATGAGATTGAAGGGTCGAATTTGAATATAGTTTTCTGAAACCGCCATGGTCCTGAAACAGTATTTAAACATATTGCTTTATTGTTTATGAATTCTTTGTCAGAAAAGGCACAGAGAAAAGAAAAATAGCAACATAAAAAAATGATTCTCCATTATGTATAGTATTTAGTATTCAGGCTCTATTCTCTTTTAATCTTTACATTCTGCAATATCGTTTAAAATGTATTTTTAGTCACAGGTATTTTTAGTCACAGAAAATTCACTCGAAATTCCAAAATTAATTATTTTGTAAATAGTTCAAATGCCCTACTGCAAGTAAAATAATTTTACATTTAATATCAGTGTATTACTGAAATAATTGTTCGTACTGAAATTTTTTTTCTCGAGTTGTTCACATCAAAATATAAGAGTATTGAATAAAATAAAGTGACACGATGAAAATTAATAAGACCTCATAAAAACGTCGAAGAAAGTACAAATAAATTTTATGGAAGATTTTAATGACGCTGAAGATAAAATTATTTTAAATGGGATATCTTTTTTTATCAAAGTGAATTGGTGACTGAGACTGGTTACAAAATATGTATCCTGATAGTATAAATTATTTTCTATTTCTACTCGTAGTGACATATTAGAACAAACCTAAACGTATGCTCCTTAAGTTTTTGAAGTTAAATCTGTGAAATCTTTAAATTCTCCTTGACAAATACCAAAACCTACGAGAACATTGTATTTGAAATGTCGCTTCATCCCCGTATTTTAATTTTTAAGCGATTTTTTTCTGTATAAAGCTTTACCCAATGAACGTAATCACATAATCACTCGTGTCATCTTAGATAAAACTGAATGCAAAACAAAATTCTCTCTCCAGCAATTGTTATCGAAAAACTGTTTATACAAAGTATCGTTCCGGTCCAGTTAGTTTCTTAAGCATAGTGCCCGCGGGTGGTCTATGAGAAAACGCACAAGTTCTGCCATGAAGTTCAGAGAATACATTTCGGAAATAATGTGTATGATTCGTTGAGTGTTTTTCTGAAAGATTGATATTTATATTATTTGTGAGTGTATATATTGAAGTTCTCGAATTTATCAACATTAAGCCTTGGAGGGAAAATAAATCAGAGCTTGTAAGTTTTTATGGGAAACAAACTTAGATTCGTAAAAACTGACTAGTGTAATAATTTTTTATCCGGTTCTATACGGTTACTGCATTTTATCTTTTAAAACAGAAATCCGACAGATATTACGCATTGAAACATTTGCATATTACCCTTGAAAGTTAGTGCACACAAAGGAAATGCATAATACCTTGCTATTTGTTATCTCATTTCTATCCTGTTACATTTTATATAAGAAAAGATTACGATAAATCGAACATTGAAACAATTGAATTTTAATTACCCTTGAAAGTTTGTAGTTGTGCACAAAAAGGAAATTCATAGTGACAAATTATTTTTAGCTTTTCATTTATTCCCGGGTGTGATATTTTATTTATCTTAGAAAGGATTCCATTAAATTACAGATTGAAACACTTGTATATTAATCACCCTTACAAGTTTGTACACAAAAAGAAAATTCGTTATGACTATTTGCAACCTTTCATTTTCTAACCGGTTGTTACATTTTATCTTAAAAAATATTCCATTACATTGCGTATTGAAATACTTTTATAACAATTACCTTGAAAGTCTGTGCACAAAAAGTAGATACATAATGACATACTATTTGCAAGATTTTATTTCTAACCAGTTGTTACCTTTCATTTTAAAAAAGATTCTAATAAATTACGGCCTTCAAAAATTTGTATAATGCCTTTGTAAGTTTGTGCAGAAAGAGGAAATTTACAAGAAAACTGCCTATTGTAATCATTTCTTATTTATAATCCGGTGTTGTATTTTATCTTCCAAAAAAGGGATTACGATAATTTGCGTATTGAAACATACCCTTGTAAGTTTGTGTACAAAAAATAGGAAATTCATAATCAACATTTTTGTAATCTTCTCAATTTCTATCTGGTTGTTGCATGCTTCCTAAAAAATTCCGATAAATTACGCATTGAAACGTAATTTATCGGAATCCATTATATAAATTAGTGAAGAAAAAAGAAAATTCTCAAAAACTCACTGTTGTAATAATTTCTTATATCTATCGGATTGTTTTACATTTTATCTTCTAACAAAATGATTCCTACAAATTATACATTGAAACATTAATATATTGTTTTTGTAAGCTTGCGCACATAAAAGGAAATTTATAACAACTGTCTATTTATAATCTTTCTCATTTTTATCTTAATGTAACATTTTGTCTTTTAAAAATTGGATTATAACTAGTTGCGTTTTGAAGTATTTACGCATTATACATATAAGTTTTCCTAAAACACAAGTTTATTGAAAAAGACTGTTCGTAATCTATTCCGTTTCAATTAAGGTTTTAAATTCCATCATTTTAAAATTGAATTTCTGTTAATTATATAGTGAAACCTTTTTAAAGTACACATGAAAGCTCGTTGATCATTTATTATTCAAAACTGAACAATGGTAAATTACGAGTTGAAACATTTAGAGATTACACATGTAAGTTTTCGTCATCTGACCGTAGTTCAAAATTACGTGTTGGTGTCCTCGGATCTTTCCATTAGGGGATTGATCCCGGACCGTCGTCAATAGCCTAATGTGTTGCTGTAGTACGACGTTAATTAAAAATTACCCTTACCATGTAAGTTTCTATTGAACAAATTGAAATTCATTCCCTCGTTAAATGTACACTATTTCCATTTCTACTCGGATATTGCATTTTATTTTGAAATTGAATTATGGTAACATTTGCACTGAGATACATTATATCAACTTTGTGCGAAACGTGTTTTATTTTTAACAAGACTAGATAGGTAGGTAATTAATTGACGTCACACTGGAGCAACACAATTCGTACGACTAGAGTGCTTTAAGTACAGTATGAATTTGACATTTAACGAAAATAATGTTTCATTCTCTATTTAGCACATATGCATATTTTTATACCCTTATATGTCCTAGTGTTTTAAACAGGGAATATTTCCTTTCCCCAATCACTGCATTATAATATCCATATTTTACTTTTTTAGGCTTTCGTAATTCTGCTTATAATCTTACTAGCAATTATATAATTCAAAACTGATACCTTTAAAGAAAACCAAATTTATAAATTTTTTGTTGAGCATTAATGTTACGTATTTTATTATCATTCATATATTATACGCAATCTAAATTTTCTTTAATCTTAAAGAATCAAAATCTTTATGTGATTTTATTTGAATTTTTGTTGGGAAATCAATTCAATAAAGATCGATCTGGTAAAAAAATATGCGACATTTTTAGATATCTGTTACAGTTACTGCTTATTATGCTTTGAAAACTGACACCGTTTTTTAAAGGCCACCAAATCATAAATTTTCTGTTGATAATTTCGTAGAGTATAATTTCAAGTCGTTTATAACGCTTAAGTCATACATTTTCTGTTACTTAATTCTGCGACTTATCATACAAAGTTAAAAATTAGGTCACAAAGTCAGGTGGCAAAGGTTCTTCTCAGTTTTTATTTGAGATGGCTGGGTTTTACGGCGCAAAGTCCAATAACCGACAAGCTACGCCATTTACTTGGGTGAAATTTAAAATGCTATGTTTTGTAAAAATTTCGTTTGCCTGTATGTGTATAAGCATTTGATGTAATGACTAAAATGATGGTGGGCCTATATTTAAAAGTAGGAGTATAAATAGCTAGAGGGAAAAATAAACGATTGACGGGTTTTTCGCCAAAAAAACGGCTGATGTTACTAATCCTCTTGGTCAAGGCCCTAGTCCAATAGACCATTGTTTTACAATTCCAAAGCTACCAGCTGTTGATCATTCAGGAGCTGTCCCAGAGACACCGATGCATTCTAAAATATGGGCGGGAAATGGCCGAACAAGCGTAATTATTCAGAAAAGTTAGTCGTCAAAATTGACGACTGAAACAAAGAATTCTATCGACAAAACGAAATCAATTTTGCAAAATATATGGCTGATACAAATTATGTTAATCAAATAGAAAAGTTTTTAGCCCTCTGAGGGGTTCACGCGTATAATTCAAAGCTGCAACCGACAGTCTTTCCTTCATGACTTATAACCAAGTTGAACATTGAGCAATAAAATCTTTCCAAAGTATTCTATTCTGAGGAAAGGACCAACATAATCTTTAGAAACGATTCTATCGTAAGAAAATGACCAACATAACCTTTAGAAACGATTCTATTGTAAGAAAATGACCAACATAACCTTTCATTCTATTCTTAGGAAAGGACTAACTCTTTCCATAGGATTATATTCTAAAGAAAGGAGCAATAGAATGCTTTCAAATTATTCCATTTTAAGAAAAGGATCAACAGAATCTGTCTGAAAGTTGAAATAATCTATTGATATTTTCAGCCAATACATGTGGTTATTTAGTCATTGTGCGTGTTGTAGGGTAAAAACAATACTACACTACTCGGAAATCTAGTGAGGCTCTGAGGATTAATGGAAATTTGTTTCTTTAACAATGGAACAAATTACGCGACATTTTTTCATCAGCATAAAAAGTGCATATGTCCTTGGGTGATATTATTCGACCTAGTGGAAAGTACGCGACTAAAATTCTACCTTTCCTCCTAAAATATTGTGACAGCTTTTACTCCCCTTCACACATTTTGCCATTTTGTGAATAAAGTGCGGCATAAAGGTACCTCAACATCTCTGGGCAACACCTTGCAGAGCCTCGGCATTCAGAAAGCACTTAGGGGGCCCACTCCAGCGCCAGGGAGCCCCACGAGACCAATTCCTGTTAACTTCGCGATTCTGGGGATCTTTCCAGAGCACGTAATTTGCTTTCTGCTGCAATTGGTCATCAGTGGAAGCTTGAAAGCTTGAAGCATTGAAAAACGCATTCAAATCTGATCCGAAAAGGAAAGCGAGCCACAGGTCTATTAAAGGATGTTGAAATCGCAATCTTTTTCAAAATTACCAATTTTAAGAAATTCTTAAAAATGTCGATTTTGAGAATTTTTTAACATTATGGGTTATAGACATTTTTTGAAATATCTAGACATTTTTAAAGCTATCTATTTTAAGATTCTTAGAGATTTAAGGTAGCTATTCGTTCTATATGCTCTTTTAACTGATATTTTATATTTGTTTCAATTTTTTCTTACAATCGTTGATGCTAGTTTGCCATATTTTCAATTCTTATGGGTAGATGGAACCCCAAGGTTTCCAAAATATTGATTTCGGGGTAGCCAAGTAGATAGCTTTGTATGCTTTTTCAAATGACACTTCATTTTGTTTAAATTTTTTCTTACCATAATGATGCAAATTTTGTCATGTTTTCAGTTTTTAAGGGACGTTAAACCCAAGGTTTTCAAAAACATCAATTTTATTCGGGTGAATAGAAACGTGTTTTTTAAAACTAATCCAATTTAAGTGTCTCCAGATATTTTCAAGAATTCTACTTGATTTTTACGGAAAATGGCAATTTTTTCATGCGTTTGGTCATTTTAAGGTATATTTTTGTTATTTTTCAGCCCTTTTGCATTTTTTATATTTTTATGACAAAAGGCTCTGGGATTAATTTCCATGAAACCCATTTTTCATCCTTATCGGGTAGAACTTTTTCCTAGTTGAAATTTCAGGAGACTGAAGAAAGTGATGTAATTTATTTAAAGTGTGCTCCTGTGGTTTCAACAAAAGTAAAAGCGAGCTCTTCAATGCTTAAAACTTTGTTGGCAGACCATCGAAAATCATTCTCTTTTGAAAATATGCACCGGGTTTTCGTTTTGCTTTACAGCTCTGAACGGATTACATAAAACTCGTAGTGCATAGCCAACTAAAAGCATTCAAGTAAATGCTCTCTTGTTAGTAAAATTCTAACATTGATTTTAACAATAACTGTCTGAAAGTAAAAGTTTGATTAAGTTACAAATTTTATTTTCTAAGAGTATATTTTATCTTAAAAGGATATTCAAACTTATTTTTTTTTTCTACGACATATTGTTTGATAAAGTTAAAGAAACGTAGTGTTTCAAGCTATCGTTTGGTTTTTAGGGCATTAGTATTTCAGCAATTTTTAGGCTATCAAACTCCTAGTCTTTATGGTGGCAATTTATTTCTTACACTTTTTCCAAACGAAGTTTCATTTTTACAACAAAAGTTTCTACGACAAGGAATTGATGAATCTCTCTCCCCTCAAGTAAGAGAATTTCAAATAACGGCGACGAAAGCGCCCTCTGTCTGAAAATTCCATCGACACTGCAGCTTTGGGGTATTATAGGTTTTATCATACATGGAGGGAGCTCAGGAGGAATTCAAATTCTGCATTTGTCTAACCCAATTCACCCGTTTTTTTTTCCAGCGGTAAAAAAACGAAACCAATCTTTTTTTCAGAGTTGATTAACACATTTTTACTCGGATTCACGATGCAGAAACAACAAAGAAAATCAAAAAAGGAAAATTAATTCATTCAAAAAACTTTGAGGTAATGATTAGCATCTTGTTCATCAAAGTGCTATTGTGATGCCTAGTAGCGAAAGTTTCTAAAAATGACTGTTTTGTACCGACTCGTTTTCTGAAAAAGAAAGGATAAGATTCATGGTTGAAGTAACTTGCTCTCAACTATTTTACTTCACTGCTTTTGGCGTGCCTTTTAAATTATTTAATGACTAATTACGAATTTCTAATCCTCATTTTACGTAATAGCCGCCTCAAAGTGCAACTACTGTGACGATTCATAATCACAGTTTTTTTTTTTTTCTTATTCGAGAAAAACCCGGTAGTAAGTGTGTGGAAAGGACATTTTAAATTCAGTCCAAGATGTTTCGAAATCATAATTCTATATACTGGTCGTGGAGATGCTTATTCTAGTACCTTTTCCTTGTGATTACAAAGCTGTATAAATAGGCTCTTGTATAATGGATGTGTATTTGATCAAGATGCGCTTCCAATTGATTTTGCTTGCTCTGTTTTACAGATCTTGACTGGCAAAAATAAAATTTTACTCCTAGATTTTTTATTCTCATTTGGTAATGTTACACTTATGTCGAATTTCCTAAAGCAAAAGACCTTCAGTGAGGTATAATATTATTCTCATTAAGTGCGATATTATTTAAACTAATTCTGTATATTTTCTTTATACATGCCATCTTTATCTAAGCATACTTTTCCTCAGTCGTTTAAACTTAGTCCCTAGGGTTATAATTTATACAATAAGGCGTATAATGAAATCAACACTTATGCAATACTTCGAATATACAATAATACAATAAGACGTATAAGCATATTCTACTCATCTTTTTCCAATGTTTACATAGGTGACATAATTATTTATCTTATAAGACGAAGTCAGTAGATTTTCCAATAAAGGCATAACAATTAAGGAAATGTCGCAAAACAGACATATTTTATTTAAGAATCCAATTATCAACCAATTGTTCCATAGGTGAGTATTCAATTTAAATATAGCTATTCCCATACAATAGTCCCACAGGCAATATAATTAATTACAAAGAGACAAGGTGAGTACATTTTCCAATAAAAGATGTAGATCACTGAAGCATACCAAGTAAGGAAATGTCGCAAAATTTAGGCACATCGTTTTATTCAAGCATTTAAGGATACAATTACCAACCAATGGTTTTATTGGTGAGTATACAATTTAACATATCAAGTAAAGAAACGCATAATTTTATTTTAAGCATACAATTACTAACAAATGGCTACATAGGTGACTATACAATTTAAGTATATCACTACTATATAATCTTTGTACAGATGATGACAAAATTAATGACGTCAAAGGTGAGTAGATTTTACAGCAAAGGTTGCATGCCGTTGGATCATACCTACTAAGGAACTGACATCAATATTCAAATGCATCCTTTTATTTATAGGTATTTATTTCAAGGATACAATTTCTAAAACTAGATGCTTTTCGGAAATTTACGGTAGTCGAATCTAAACGCTAAAAAACTTTCTTAAGACCAATGCACCGTAAAATATTTTACTATGTAGACATCTATTTCGATAGGGAAAAGTGACTGCAGAAAAATCAATGCTATTCGTTACTGTGCATCGTAACGAAGCATCAAACTATCCTCTCTTACAGTTCCATGCTCCGCAATTCTACGATTCAATCCACAGCGAGTAGAGATACAATTTGCTTCGGAGTTTTCTGTCTGAATGATGATTGCTGGGGTCTGAAAACACATGGCAACGATATCTTATATCTTTTAAAAGTTTTGAGGTTCACTATAAGTGGAATCAAGACGAAATTAGTGCTGGATGTTGCTTACCATACCCCCATCGAATCATAGATACCAAATATTAAGCATGGGGATATAAAGAAAAGGTACCGTTAACTTCCATCAAAAGTTTTAAGATTCACTATAGGAGGAATTAATAAACAATTGGTGTTGAAGGTTACTTATTCATCGAGTCATGGACACCAAGTATTTAGAATATAGATATAAACTAACAGTATCTTACATCTCCATTAAAAATTTAAGGCTCACTATATGTGAAATAAAGACACAATTATTTATTGAACGTTACTTATTATTCCCGTCGAGTCATAGATACAAAATATTAAGCATTAGGAAATGGAAAAGGGTGCC